>CM069911.1:82965552-83123163 GCA_036172215.1 Camellia granthamiana | reverse complement strand
AGGACCGGGGGTGGAGGGGGTCCTGTGGGAATGTTTGTATCAATTCTGAACATTAGCTGTTTCCCCGAGGGTTGGAACTCCTGGCGGGGGAGGATCTTGCTGCGAAGCAGATGCTCCGGTTTGCTGTTGTAAACCTCATGATTAGCTCTGCTTGTTCATTCATAACCGCGGCCTGCTGCTTGGCGAACTCCGCCTATCGGACAGCATCCTGTTGCATCATTTTCATACTCTCTTGGAGTTGACGCATCATTTCCTCCAAGCCGGCCATACTGCTCTGTTCTGATTGGATTACCGGTATATATTCCCTCTCTGTAGGTGAAACAAAACCCTGATCCCTATTGTACTCAGGTGGGGTAGATAAGGCCCTCTGAACTGACCGCTGAACTGATGCCCTCTGCCTAACTGTCCTCCGTCTAATAACCGGGGGTGTAGAGAGTGGTACACTGGTTGTCCGTCTACCAGATCCTCAGATCGATGGAGTCCGACGACCTCTGGTCCAGAGTGCTTGGGGAATATCTGCTTGGTCTGAAGCAATTGTGCTAAACTACCCTAGCAAAAAGATAAATAAAACAATAATAAGGAAATAAACGAGCAGGCAAACGGACATCATTACAGTGGCAAATAAACACAACACACAGTCGGGCATAATTAACACACGGTTGTCAAGCTGAAATCCACTGTTCTAAAAGACTACTCATTATCCCTGAATCACTGCCCCCAAAATTGAATCAGATACCGACGAATAACTGATTCTGAAAATGCTGAACCGGTGCCCACAGGCCTGATGCCCAAACTTTACAAACTGATATGTGCGTTCCCCTGTAGAGATACACTCTAAAAGCACATAGCAAGTAAAAGAGAGCCAAAACACCCCTATGTTGGGGTAGGGAGTTTCCCTATCCTATTTTGTCAGGAGGGTTTCACTACGCACGCAGCGGGTTCAAACAACCTATCATCGGGTAAGCAACCTGTCCTAGTTTGGAATGGTCACTACGGATTTCGAATATGCACTAGGTCGAACATGGTCGAAAAGGGTGCCCCCGGTAAAACCGAGGTTTGTGTTCCCATGCTGTCAGAGCCCCATAACCGGTTAGCCTTAATGGTCATGCCTTGACAAGACAAGCCTCCGGTAAACCGTTCAGGAATGGCAGATGGCAAACACGGTGTCCTAGGCGCACCAATGCACATGCAATGCAAAGAGACACATAAGTGTGAAACAAAACAAGATATCATGAGTTCGAGTCAAGTTCTCTAAACTCCCCAGCAGAGTCGCCAGAAACTGTAGACGCGCCCTTGGGCCTCATGCTACAGTTCGGACTCGATTTGTCACGGGTTCTCAATCTGAACCAAAGAGTCCAAATCCGGCAAATCGTTTTGAGAAACAGATTTTTGTAAAGAAGTGCCAAACATGGACTGCTTTGCCAGATACAGAGTCGCCACCTAAATATTTTTTAATGGGGAAATTTAGGAAACCCTGACTCGGTGCCAAAGGCCACGTGTCCGTCATCACCAAAGTTGCCTCGGCTCGGGAACTTGGGTACGATTGGGGAAGGTCAGCTATGAGCACCCCCTGTCGCCCGATCCGAAGATCGGCCTCTACTAACTGTGATATCTCGTTTTTGAAAAACACATGCGTTCTTATTCTGATTAATTAGTTAGAATTACTATGTGATGTGCACAACACGAAAGTATAGACTAGATCGCCTAATTTGGAACAAAGCATTGCATATCCGTTTGTTTGGAAATGTTTTGGAATTTGCTACTCGCAAGTAGGCTAAAATACGGATTTCAATGAATTATCCCAATTCAAGTAATCCAACCTTCACCCACAGGCATTCAGGCAGTTAATCAAATAAGCACTTAGCCACATGGTGAGTATGATGTCATGTTAACATTCACACCTCATGCGAGATGCTAAAGCATAAATACTTACATCGTATTCCGTGCCAAAATAATGAAACTAGTTAGCAAAACATGCATGACCCTAATTCATGTTAAGTGGCTAATGTATCACATACAAAATGCAACTAAGTAGGCTCGGTTAATCCTAGGATGGCATGTGGAACGTGACGAACGATACACGTATTCAAATTGAATTTGAAATACAATGCAGTTAGCATGATGCACCGAGCCCGGTGTATGCAATACAAATGGATGGATGCAAACATGCGAAGCATGAGAATGCTAATTGAGATATGCCCTAAATTTAACCATCGTAAGCGGTTAAATAAAAGGGAAAAAAGACGTGAGGTTGGAAGACATACACACACCCACGCACACTTATTACAAATTTGCCCTCACTCGGAGGGACCGAATAAATAATACAGGCCACCTAATTAACTAACTCACAAGCTAATCGATTATTACAGAACCAAATGAATAACTAGCTACAACTAATTATTACACAACTTAATTAATTAACAAATTAATGAATGACAACAAACAAATAGGGAAAGCAGTAAACGGTTGCTATTCCAGCCCTGTTTGAAGAAGGGAGGCACGCATGCTCGCTTCGGTTCCTCGCTTTGGAATGCCTTCCATTTGCTCTTTGGAGGCTCTGTTTGCAGGGTGTCCTCCAGTTCTGGGTGCTGAGACTTACCCCAAAACACTGTTGGGGGGAGCTACCAGTGGCCTGCCGGCCAGGAAAGGAGAGCTGCCGGCCAGAGATGGCCCATTGCCGGCCAAGGGTGGCACACTGCCGGCCATCAGTGGCAGGCTGCCAACCACTGGTGTGCTGCGACACCAAACTGCAACGAAGCACAAAAATAGAGAAAATTGAGGGTCTCCCAAGGGCATGTACGCACCATGGCACTCCAAATCACCTCAAAACATCAAGGGAGAGGCCAAATCGGATCCACGACCATCAATCACGCATCCCGATGCATGATGGCCAAAGATCCAACTTGTGCTAATCAATATGAAAATAAATGCACAAATAAAGTAAGGAAAGCCTAGAACTCTATCATGAATCATCAAGAGCTTCGGCGACCAAGAATTGAGACGCGTTCCATCACTTGAAGTATCAAACGCCCCTCGTTCCTCGTGCTCGGATTTACACTTAATCCAAGCAATGCAACACATAAGCATGAAAAACATGCATGACATGACCTAAGTATGCAAACATGCAATCAAATCGAGCATGCAACAAGCATATGAGCATAATGTGAGGCAACAACCTATGACAAAATGCAACATGAACATATGAACATGCAAGGCATGTAAAGCTAAGCAGGTATGCGACAACATACTACATGTAACGAGCATGCGACAACATGGCAAAATGGGCTTACACCAAAGATGGACAACTCTCAACTAGGTCCAAATTAGTAGCCAAAGGCAATGAATTAAGCCGCACAAAACACCCAAGCATGCAAAATGCGAAAGGTTCATCAAAGAGGCCTAAAAGGGCAACTCTCAAAAGTGCCTAAGAAGTGACAAATGTGCAAGTGTAACAACACTATATGCACTGAAATGAGATGATAAATGATGCCAAATCATTTAAATAGCACAAGCAAAGCATGCGAAGGTCCTAAGTTATGAAAGCTAGCAAAGAGCAATACAAAGGAGGCATGCAATACATGGCATGAACACATGAACTAAGCACGGACAGAGCTTAATTAGGCCTAAACAAAGACTTAAACATGCTGGAATGAGGGCTCAAGTACCTAGGCATGCAAGCACACAAGCTAAGCCTTAAACTAGGCAACGATGCACGACATTCCAAGACAATTGAAGCATGGATGAAGTGGCAATTTAACAATGGTACATGCTCTGAAATGAAGCATTAAATGATGCCAAATCATCTAAATGTCTCAAAGATAGCATGCATGCATCACCGAAACACAAAGCTTGCAATGTCAATTACACTACAGCTATACAAAGCATGTATTATTTGACTAAGAAGCATAAATACAGAGGCAATACAGCCCGAAAACATGAACATTTCTAGTTCAAAGCATGGCCAAAAGGTGCTAGCATGATGGACTAACATAGCATGCAAGATTGGCCAGTAAACATGGTTTACATGGCAAGTGTATGAAGCAGGTAAGAACTCATCAAACCAGCAAAAATCAGTGAACTATACAAGCGAAAATATGCCCAAATAATCATGGAAATGCGGCCAATGCATGCCAAAATGAGGGGCTTCTTTGGAGGGCCACACAAGGGATTATTAGGCACATGCAAGATGGACCATCAACAAGACCAAACCAACTCTGGAAGTGGCTCAAGAGGGTCCCAAAACCCACTGGAAAGGGCCTGGAACAAGGCCTAGAGGCATGCAAAATGGGGTCTCTTTGGAAGGCCAAAAGGCCACCAAACAAGACAAGGAGAGAGGGGGGGTCAACCCCTCTAATTTTGGCCTTCAAGAACACAACAAGGCCACTGAAAATCCACTGGATTTTAGTGGCTAATAGGCCAATGCAAATACTCACATGTATGGCTCTAAACATGAAGAGATAAAGCATGCATGGGGGAAGATGACCCCAAAAGGCAAAGAGACCTCAATCAATCTTAAAGAGGAGGTCCAAAAAAAAACTTTTTCCAGTTTATATCAAAACTCAAAAGTGAACACAAATAGGGCTAATCTATCATGCAAAAATGGCCCTAAAAGGAGAGACAAAGCACAAGGGACAAAAGCTGGCCCCAAACAGAAGAGAGCCCTTCAACAAAGTTGAAGAGAGGCTCAAAATAATGCACTTTGTAGTTTGGCTCGGAGCCCATAAGTTCTCACAAATGAGGCTAATACATTATGCAAAAAAAGGCCTACAAAGAGGGATAAATAGACAAGTGGTAGGAGGAGGCCTCAAACAGCAAAGAGTCCTTGACCAAACATGTAGAGGAGCTCAAAATATGATCTTTTTCAGTTCATGACAAAATCCAAAAATGCTTGCAAGTAAGCCTTATAGATGAAGCAAGAAAGTGCAAGTTTGAGGGAAATAGGCACTTACCCTAGAAGAGCAGCTTTCCAGCAGGTTTTGGTCCAGAATTCTGAGCTTCCAACCTCCTCAAATGGCCTCCAAGGTGCTGGAATGGAGGATGGAGATGTACATCTAGGTGTTGTAGTGCAAAAGGGCAAGGAAATCCAACTCTAAAGCCTAAAACACACACAATATAGAGAGAGACAGATCTTTTTCTCTCCCAAACTCAGAACCTTTGCTTAAGGAAGAAGGCTCTTCCTTATATAGAACAATGCCAAGCCAAAGCTTCTTGAACAAGCTTTTCAAGGCTTCTATCCCTCCATACACGTGTATGGAGGGGAGCAAATGAAAATCCAGCTGGCTCAAAAGATCTGCCTGAAAACCAGCTGAGATAGGGGGGTGCCAGCCATCAGTAATGGCCGGCAATGCCACACTGATGGCCGGCAGGGCTTCATCAGTGGCCGGCAGGGGAAAAGCCATGGCCGGCAGTGCCATTCCATGGCCGGCAGTGCACCATGAGGGCCACTCTACCAGGACCTAGTCAGGGTCCAAAAATGAGGCAGAAAGGATACAGGGTCCGGGAAACTAGAACCGGTGACATTCCGCCGCGATAGTTGAGTGCTCGACGAGCAATCGAACCAGTTGTTGGGTGTACCTACAAGCACAACCAAGTCTTGAGGACAGTAAAAAATGGGGTGTCTACACATACCTCTGTTAAGGTTTGATTTGGTTGGTCCTTGCATGCTCCTTGCACTTGTAGTGCATTTCCATGAACTAGCCTCATGTGTATCATGCTTTAACATGTCTTTCTAGCATGATTTTGGCTTAACTTCAAGAAGCTTTTGTCCATGTTTTAGCATGCTTAAGCGCTGATTTTTGTTGTTTTGGTCATGCATGACTTGCTTTGTATAGCCATGGTTCAATCTAGCTTGTTAGCTTTGTGTATCAAGTCCACTAGCATGCATTGCTTGGCCTATTTGAATGATTTGGCATCATTTATTATGTGATTTCAGTGCATGTTTCATGGTCATACACTTGCATTTGTCACTCTTTCAATGCGTTGGAGGGCTTGCCCTTTATGCCTTAAACATGAACCATTGTATATGTCTTCATGCCTAAGCTTGCGAGCTATCATTTCAATGTTTTTTGGTGGTTATTTTGCCATGATATAACTCTGATTTTTGTTGGCGAAGCCATCTCATGCTTGGTCTTGGTAGGTGTAGTGCAATCCACCTTATTTGCCTTACATATTCCATGCTTTATGCCCTTCATGCTAGCTTATTTTGGCTTCCTTCCATGCATGTTTTAGACTCATTTTGACATGTTCTAGGACTATTTTGGGTTGCCCTTGCCATATGCTTCATGTTTTGCATAGCTATAGTGTAAGTGCCTATGATAGTTTCAAGTTTTGAGCTTCATAGCATGCTTCATTTGCATCATGTACATGATTTGGCATCATTTTTCATGACATTTCAGAGCATATAGGACTGCCATGTTCCCACTTCATTCACTCTTTAAGTGCCTTTGAGTGTTATGCATTGTTGCCTTATTTGTGGCCTAGCATGTATGCCATCTTGCCTAGGTCCTTGAGCCCTCATCTCAGCATGTTTTGGTCTTTGTTTAGACCTATTTGAGCTTTGTCCATGATTGGTTCAATCATTTGTATCATGTATTTCATGCCCCTTATGTAGTCCCTTTAATGGCTTTGTGCCTTAGACCCTCTTGCATGCTTTACTTGTGTTGTTTGAATGATTTGGCATCATTTCACACTTGATTTCAGAGCTTTTAGTGTTGTCACACTTCCATGTTTATCACTTCTTCATCATGCTTGAGAGTTGTGTTCTTAGGCCTACTTGATGGGCCATTGCATTGAGCATGTTTGTCTTTGCACTTCATGCCTTAGTTTCATCATTATGGCCACTGATTTGGGCATAACTGAGGTCTGTCCATTTTGGTTTAAGTCCATCGAGCATGTTATGTGAATGTTGTTACATTGCATCATGTTGTTGCATGCTTATGTTGCCTTGCATTGTGTATGCATGCATTAGAATTGTTTGCATGCCATTATCTTTGTTAAGTTGATCATGTCACATTGCATTAAATATGCCATGTTGTTGTTTGCATCGTGTATGCCATGTTATCTTTTGCATTGAGTATGCCATGTAGTTGCATTGTGTTTTGCATGCCTTGCATTACATGTCTGCATGCTTAAGTTGCATTCCATGTTTGCATGCTTGAGTCGCATTGCATTTGTTTGGATTAGGTGTTAGTCCAAACACGAGAAACGAGGGATGTTTCGTACTTGAAGTGATGAAACGTGCCTCAATTCTCGGTCGCCGACGCTCTTGATCATACATGATAGAGTTAAGGGATTTATGTGTTTATGTGTGCATTCATTTTATATTGAATTGTGTAATTTGGCTTCTCGGCCATCATGCATCGAGATGCGCAATTGGTGGCCCGAGGATCGAGAACCACACTCCCTTGAGCTTATGAAATGATAGGGAGGGTGGTTGTGCACACATATCTTGCAAATACATTACCATGTCGTTTCTTGCTCTCTGTTGCAGCAAACTGGAGAAGTGCAGCAAAACTGGTCGACTGACCAAAAAAACTAGCTGGCCGACCACTTTTTCTGGTCTGCAGCAATAGAAAGTGGTCGGCCAGTGGCTGGCAACACCAACAACTGGTCGACAGCCCTCCCACAGGTCCCCAAGGTGAGTTAGAAGCTTTCTGGGGCTTGGTGCAAGGTTCTGAGGACAGTTGCAAACAGAGGCAAATCGGGGCATCGCGACGGATTTCCGAACGAGGCGACCGAGCATGCGTGCATTCTTCTCCCTCTGAGGACATTGCTTTACTGCTTTACTTAGCTAATTTGCTTAGCTAATTTATGCTTTGGTTTTGTACCTAATTAGTTAATGCGTTTAACTATTCAAGTCGTGTTGTAATAGCTTAATTAATTAGCTTGTTAGTTAATTAGTTTTGTGATGTAATAATTAGTTTAATTAGCTTAGATTAGCTAGTTAGCTTCTTATTCGGACCCTCGATCAAGAGAGCCAACTGTTGTATTAAGCGTGCGTGTGTGTGTGATGCATGTCTTCCAACCTCCATTTCTTTCTCCCTTTTACTTAACCACTTACGATGGTTAGTTTTAGGGCATATTTCGATTAGCATCCTTATGCTTGCATGCGTGCATCATTCATCTGTTTTGCATGCACCGGGCTCGGCGCATCATACTAACTGCATTATATTTCAATTCCAAGTTGAATACATGTATCAATTGTTGCATTTCACATGACATCTTAGAATAGCCGAGCCTATCAGAGTTGCATTCTTGCATGTGTTACATTAGCCATCTTAACATGAACTAGGGTTATGCATGATTTCTAACTAGTTCTTTGTTTTAGCTCGGAGTACACTGTGAGTGTTTACGCTTTAGCATACTGCATGTGTGTAAATGCTGCCATGTTTAGCATGCTTGCCATGAGGCTAACTGCTTATTTGATTAACTGCCTGAATACCTGTGGGTGAAGGTTGGATTGCTTGAATTTGAACAATTCATCAAAATCCTCATCTTAGCCTACTTGCGAGTAGCAAACTTCAAACCATTTTTCCAACAAACGAACATGCAATGTTTTGTTCCAACTTAGGCGATCTAGTCTATACTTGTATAATGTGTGCATCACATAGTAATTCTAGGTTAATAACCGGAATAAGAACACATGTGTTTTCAAAAACAAAATATCATGCTTAGTACAGGCCGATCTTTTATCGGGCGAGCGAGGGTGCTCATTGCATGACCTTCCCCTCTCGTATCCAAGTTCCTGAGTCGAGGCAACTTTGGTGATGACGGACACGTGGCCTTAGGCACGAGTCAAGGTTTCCTAAATTTTTCCAAAATAAAATATTTAGGTGGCAACTCTGTATCTGGCAAAGCAGTCCATGTTTGGCACTTTTTTATAAAAATCAGTTTTCCAAAACGATTTGCCGGATTTGAACTCTTTGGTGATTTATCGATCTCGCATTGCACTTTGTGAGATTAGATTCAAAACCGTGACACGAGTCCGAACTGTAGTAGCTCAGAACAAAACGAATTCGCGCCCTCGTGGCGCGGAGAGCGGGAGTTCTCGGTGCGGTCTACACCAGTTGAGGGTAAGGGAGGAGGATATCCAGACGACGGCATTCCACACGCAGTATGGCCATTACGAGTTTCTAGTGATGCCCTTTGGGCTGACCAATGCACCAGCTATTTTTATGGATTTGATGAACCAGATCTTCCATGAGTTTCTAGACCGTTTTGTGGTTGTTTTTCTTGATGACATCTTGATTTACTTACCCTCTGAGGAGGAACACGAAGAACACTTACGGGTAGTACTCGATTTACTTAGATCCCACAAACTATATCCTAAGTTCAGGAAGTGTGAATTCTGGTTAGGAGAAGTAAATTTCTTAGGCCATGTGGTATCTGGGGGAGGGGTGACTGTAGATTCATCCAAGATAGAGGCAGTGCAAGATTGGGAACAACCTAAGAATGCTTTTGAGATCCGTAATTTCTTGGGGTTGGCAAGGTATTATCGTAGATTTGTGAAAGATTTCTCTAGATTAGCCTCACCATTGACTAGATTGACGAGGAAAGGAATCAAGTTTGTGTGGAGTGAGACCTATAAGAAATCATTTCAAGAGCTTAAGGTTAGACTTACCACTACTCCAGTATTGATTATTCCATAGAGGGGTTTGGGCTATTTAGTGTATTGTGATGCTTCACGGGAAGGTTTGGGTTTGTTTTGATGCAAGAGGGGAAGGTAATAGCTTACGGCTCGCAGCAGTTGAAAACACATAAGAGGAACTACCCTACTCATGACCTAGAGTTAGCGGCGGTGATCTTTGCCTTAAAGATTTCGAGGCATTATCTATATGGCGAGAAGTTTGAAGTGTTTTCTGATCACAAGAGTTTGAAATATCTATTTACACAGAAAGACTTGAATTTGAGGCAGAGGAGGTGGATGGAGTTTATAGGAGATTATGACTGTAGACACCCCATTTTTTACCGTCCTCAAGACTTGGGCGTCACCATTGGAACACCCAGTGATTATCCATGTTTGTGTTCGTTTGGAGTTCCCGGAGGTCTCGGCTACGCGCCTTGTCTCAGGATCTCCGAACTCGACCTTTTTGTGTCTGGTTTTGCACCAAACACTTGTGTTTTGCCTTGGAAGGGCAAGGAATGCCTTGTGAGGCATCCCCACGCATCACCGGCCATGGCTAGAGGCCATGTAATGACCCCAAAATGCGTATAAGGAATCATCTTTATTTCCCTATGAAATGATGTGGTTTAATTTAATTATATCTATTAGAATTGAAGCATTATCAGTTGAGTTACGGACTTAAAATGGCAATTACTGACCTTTATGGGTTCAAAAATCAAAATTGAGTACGTGGATATGTTAATGGGAATTTTTGGTATTATTTGGGAAAATTAATTTGAAATCTAATTTGTCTGATTCGTTAATAGACGTTTGGGTGATTAACTTTATACTGCAAATTAAAGGCCTTAGAGACTTCAGAAACCGGAACAGGGGACATATTTATGATCAGCATAATTTTTAGAGTTATCTGGGAAGTTTAATTGAAATTTAATTTTGCGCGATTCGTAAGGGCGTGTTTGGCCCTCCGTAGTTGTGATAAAGCTTATATAGCTTATATAGGTAATTATATGTGTGTATGTTAAGTGAGTTGGAACTTATTATGATTTGGAGTCAACAAAATATCTAGGGGAGAGAGAGACCCGTGAAAGAGAGGCCAAGAGAGAGTGAGAGAGAGGGTTCACCATTGTTGAGCTTGATGATAGCTTGAAGAAATTGGAGAGAAGAAGGAGAGCAACCATGGAAGCTTAGGGAAATTGAAGAGAACAAAAAGAAAGACAAAGATTGAGTTAAGGTTTGACCATCTATCTTGAATCCCTATGTTTAAAGCATCAATTACATGAAATCAAGGGTTGATATGGAAGATATGAACTTTGAAACCCCAACTATAACTATCTTATGCTCTTATGTTCTTGTGTTTGGGAATTGAATCATATTTTGAGTTATGATGTTTGATGGAGATTAAATATATGAAATTTGTTATGTATTAAAGGGTTTTGGGCTTTGAATTACATGTAATTAAGGTTTGAGTTTTGAAAATGAGAAGTCCCAAAAATTCTGCCATTTTCGGACTGCTGCTGTCCAGGGCCGCACGTGCGGCACTGTTCACCCGCACGTGCGGGGGACAGCTCTGTCCAGCCAACTTTGAATAGGCATATCTTTTGCATCCAGACTCCGTTTTGAGTGATTCTTGAGCCTAAAATCAAGCCCCAGAAGTCTAGTTTCCAATGGCACTAGTCTCACCCCCAAATTCTAAATACAGAAAAAGTTATACCCAAATTAGTGACAACTGTTCACTTTCTGTCAACTAATTTTGTACCATTTCTTCACCTAAACCATTTCCCATCGATTTCTCCTATTTTCTAAGACATGGATTACAACTTATTAAAGAATAATGAGCTTGGTACCACCACGACTAATTGATTGAACGATCAAAGAGAATAAGTAAAGGATCGAGTATAACCTCATATTATGTGTTGTGCACTATAATTGTAGGTTGGGACGAGGACATTGTACCATTACCACCGGGAACCGATCACTGTGAGTAGTAGTACTGTGGTAGTCCATTTAATTACTGTTAATGATTATTATGGTTAACGTTCTGTTCCTTACAAGTAAGTATGTTCATTCTGTATACTGTTGACAAGAATACTAACATTATGTTATTTGCAAGATAGCTATAGTGGTTCATGATGAACAAGTGGAATGTATGAGCATTATGGAAGTATGGTATCCATGTATCTCTGGACTCATACAATTTGTATACTGTGTTTACCTTTCATTAATAATTATCAGAACGTTCAGTTAAACGCAAGTTAACTATGTTAACTTCTATGAATAATGAAATGATTACCATTAGCACTCTCTTAATTGTAAGCTAACTATGTTAATGTATATGAACGATTAGACGATTGTGTATACTTTTGTATGCTATCGATTATTAGCTTAAGTGAACTACGTTAGAGGATTTATGTTTATTCTTAAAAGATCGGCTTCTATGTAAATATGAGGGTATACTGTTTGTTACTAATGAACCACAGGCCATTCAATTACAAGTTATCCAGTAAGTGTGGTCACCTTCGAAAAATCAGAACAAGTGGAAAGAGCTATGTATACCCATATGAACTTGAAGTTATTTTGTTGTGTTATATATGAACTGATATTCAGAACCTACGACACCAACGCAAAGATTTAACATCATTATGTGACCCACATGAGAATGAGAATTATTCTCCCTTTGTTAAGTGAACGATAATGACAAGATATGACAAGAAATACTCCTTATTGATGTACCATGTATAATTAAGCATGAATTCTGATTGTGTTTATGATTCAAGCTTAATGACTATGCATGACTTTGTTTCCGGTTATATATGACATGATATGTGTGGTTTGGTCTGTAAAACCTATGAATTATCGGTATGGAGCAAAGTGCTGTACGGAACTAAGTGCTGCAATGCGAGTCACCTCTAGAATCCGTACGAGCCATCTCTTGAGTCCATACATATGTGAACTAGGCTGAAAGCCGATATTAAAGTTATGAGGCCTATGGCCGTTATGTGAAAGATACAACATGTCAAATTATGAAAGATATAATTTGTGAAGATATGAAAGGCATAACCTTGTGAATTTGTGAACTTATGAGGCTAAGTGCCACCTTGTGAATTTATGAACTTATGGAAACATCCAAAGAGTATATGAAGTTATGAATGTTATGTGAGAAACATTGTGAAATTGTGAAAACATCAAAAGAAATTGTGAAGCTACAAACCTATGTGGCCAAGGGCCATTTGTGAAGTAAGAACCTCCACTATGTGAAACATGACCTATGAGGCCAAGGGCCAACTTGTGAACTATGTGAAATATGACCTATGAGGCCGAGGGCCAACTTGTGAACTATGTGAAATGTGAATCTATGAGGCCGAGGGCCAATTTGTGAACTTGTAAATCTAAGAGGTCGAGGGCCAATTTGTGAAGCTATGAAGTTATGGATCTGTTAGGCCGGGGGCCAATGTGTGAATGTGTGAACTCTTTAGGCCGAGAGCCAATCTATGACTTTGTAACTGACAAGATCAATCTGAACTTAAGACAGAATTAAATTAAATGCTCTCTTTATTTATATAAGCATTGATATGTTTTATGTTTCAAGTTAAGCATTGTTTTATTTAAGTATTACTATTCACTGAGCTTGGCTCACTTCATGTTACGTTTGTTCTGTAGGCATCCTACCTGGAGGTCAGTCTTAGCCCGTGGCATCCACTCCTTTTGGTGTTAACCCCGGAGAGTCCAGGCACTTAAGTAAAGGCAGCCATTTTATGGAGTTTTATTAAGCTTTTGGTTTTATACCCTGTTTACCTATCTAAGGTTGAAGTGTTCATAATTCTTTTACTTCTTACTGTTTTTTTGTTTCGCCCAATTATGGGAGATGAGTCTATATGTATATATGTCCATAGCTAAATTCTCAGTTGCATACTACTACATGTTTGTTTGCCTTATGTTCAGTTTGTGATCCTGGTATAATAGAGGTCGCTCAATGGAGATAGTTCTTTTATTTATGTTCGTTTATATTGTTAAATGCTTCCGTTCCGGCCCCATATGTTATGTATGTCAGGTTAAGAGTCCGGTTATGAATAGGTCATGCCCAAACTTTTAGGGGCGAGTTTGGGGCGTGACAGGCCACCGGTTGGTTTTTGTTGCCATCGGCAATATATATTGCCGGTCGGCACTTTTTGTTGCCGGTCGGCAGTCCATTTTGTCAAAATGGCAATTTTGAGCAGCCGACTACTGTTCATCTGCTTTTGCAGATATTTTAGGACAACTGTGTGGCATTTGGTTCCCCTCTATACACGTGTATGGAGGGATGCCCCCCTTGTAAGCTTATTGAACAAGCTTTACAAGTTTGTTGGCCTATAAGAGGAGGGCTCCTCTCTTGGCCTTAGGGTTAGAAAATTTTGTGAGGAAAACACAGAGGAGAAGCTCTGGTTTTAGGGTTTGAGTTCCATACATAACCTATCTCTATATCTCCCTTGTTTATGTTCTAGGTGCTTTTGTCCATACTATTGCACACAAACACCTAGTCTTTCACCTTTCCTTGGCTTTTGAAGGATCAGAGGTTTGTTCTTAGTGTTCTTGGCTGGATTTGAGCTTGAAGAAGTAACAAGATCATCATTGTTGAAGAAAGGCTTCAAGGGTAAGAAACTAGTCCTTTATTCCCCATTTTTGCATTGCTTTTCTACCTATCTTGGAACTGTTTTTGTGCTTAGTGTATAATACAAAAAAGTTCTATTTTTAAGCCCGCTTGATTGTTTGTTAAGGGTGTTTTGTGGTTTGGAGGAGTTTGACCCCTCTTAAGCCTTGTAAGGCTCCTTTTTGTGCCATTTTTGGTGAGCTCCGAGACTTTGGTGCTTGGGCCTCCTCACCACTGAAATCTTGAGGGATTTCAGTGGTAAGGATGGTGCCTTGAAGTCTCAAGAAGGAGAGGGCCACCCCCTCTCCTTGTTGTCCTTGAAAGGACCAATTTTGGCCTCTTGAGGGAGCATCATGTTTAAAGGTTTGTTGATCATGCCATGGCTGTATTTTATGCTTACATTGTCATGATTTAACCTTGTATTAAGTTGGTTTTGGTACACCATGTTAGCTTAACATACATGCCATGTAATGCCTTGTTGTTGCCTTAATATGCCTTAGGTTGTTAGCCTTTGTTCTAGCATGTTTTAGGCTTAGCCTTGTGAAGGTTTTCTGCTTATTTTGCCATGTTTTAGGTCTGTCCATAGTTTCTTGAGTCGATCTTGGCATGCTTAGTATAGCTCCTTTGTATTATGGCTTGTATGCTTCAAGTAGGTGAATGTGTAGCATGCATTGCTTGCATTAATTTAGTGGTTTAGGACCATCCTACATGTCATTTCAGTCCTTAAGACATGCTTGTATGCTTGCCTTGGTTGTCTCTTTGTTGCTTTAAAAGGTTGTGCCTTGTGCTCCATGTTTTGGCCATTGTATATGCCTTTAGACTTGAGCCACTTAGATGCCATCTAGGGGCACCCTTGGCTTTGTTCAAGCCTTCTTTTGACCTGTTTGAAGTCCCCTTAGCCTTGTGAGGCTTGGTGGGTTTGACCTTGGTCTAAGCCTCTTGGCTTGCCTCAAGTACTTGGACCATTTGCATGCTAATGTTTGTCTTGTTTGAGTTGGTTTGGCACCTTCTATAACATGATTTTCAAAGCTTATGTTGCATGCTAATTGTCCACATTATGCTCTTTTCAAGTGTGCTTGAGAGTTGCTTGTTTAGTGCCTAAGTATTGGTCCAACTTACTTGCATGTGTGTATGTATGTTTGATCCCAATTCCTTGGTGCATGGCCACTGTTTTGGGCCTATTTAGAGTTGCCTAATTCATGTTTAAGTCCACCCTTTATTTGTTTTGCATGCTTGCTAGCTTGTATGCTTGTTTGCATTGCCATGTTGCATGCCTAGTTAACATGCTTAGGGTTGCATTACATTGGCATGCATGCTCTACCTCTTGACTAAGTCATGATGGAGGTAGAAGCCCCTTGGTTTGATTGCGTGCATTGCATTTCATTTGACATGAAAGTGCATGCTTGATTCTTTGGGCCATCATGCATGAAAATGCGTGATTGATGGTCCGAGAATCAAGGCACATGTTCCTTTGAGTCACAAACATGATAAGGGGCATGATTGGTGCATACATTGCTTGGATTGCATTGCCATACAAGATTTTGCCCTCTGCTGCTGTGAGTTACAGGTTATGCAGGAACTTTTTGCCGACCGGCAATATTTAGTGCCGACCGGCTATGTATTGGTGGCCGATATCCTCATTTCCAGCCGATGATCACATGCTGCAGCTGGTGGCCATTCTACTCAGCCGATAGTGATCCCCAGTATCTGAAGAAACATCTCTGAGACTTTGGCAGTCTTCAGAAGGGCAGAGCAGGGAAGACAGAGGCAGTCTATGCATGGCAGTGCAATTCCGAACATGACCCGAGCATGCGTTGCATCAGGCTCTCCTCCCGAGGCGGTTTATTGTTTTTCCTAGTTTAGTTAGTTGTTAACTAATTAGGCAATTTGTAATAGTTAATTAGCTTGCGTAGTTAATTAATTTGTATTATTCTTTTGGTCCCTCCGAGCGAGGGCGAATCTGTAATAAGTGTGGGTGCGTGTGTGTGCATGTCTTCCAACCTCCACTTCTTTCCCCCTTTTATTTACCTGCTTATGATGGTAGATTAGGGCACGTCTAAATTTGCATACCTTATGCCATGCATGCGTGCATCCATGCATTTGTCTTACATGCACCGGGCTCGGTACATCATACAAACTGCATTGTATTTTCAATTCCAAATTGAATACGTGATAATTGTAGCATTTCACATGCTATTTTAGGGTTAGCCGAGCCTACTCTAACTGCATCCTTGCATGTGTTGCATTAGCCACTTAACATGAACTAGGACATGCATATTTGCTAACTAGTTTATTGTCTTGGCATGGAGTACAATGTAAGTATTTATGTTTTAGCATCTCGCATGCATGTGAGTGTTAACATGACAGCATGCTTACCATGTGGCTAATTGCTTATGTGAGATAAACTGTTCGATTGCCTGTGGGTGAAGGTTGGATTGCCTGAGTTGGAAAAAACTCGTTGAAATCCGTACTTTAGCCTACTTGCGAGTAGCAAATTTCAAAGCATTTTCTAAAACAAACGGATGTGCAATGCTTGTTTCCAAATTAGGCGGTCTAGTCTATACTTGTTTGCTGTGCGCATAACATAGTAAATCTAGGCTAATAACCGGAACAAGAACACATAATGTTTTCAAAATCGGATATCATGGTTAGTAGAGGCCGGTCTTCGGACCGGGCGAAAGGGGGTGCTCATAGCTGACCTTCCCCGATCGTACCCAAGCTCCCGAGCCAAGACAACTTTGGTGATGACGGACACGTGGCCTTCGGCACCGAGTCAGGGTTTCCTAAATTTCCCCATAAAAAATATTTAGGTGGCGACTCTGTATCTGGCAAAGCAGTTCATGTTTGGCACTTCTTTTCAAAAATCTGTTTTTCTCAAAACGATTTGCCAGAGTTGGACTCTTTGGTTCAGATTAAGAACCGCAACAAACAAAAAGGGAGTCCGAACTGTAGAGTGATGCCCAAGGGTGCGTCTCGCATGCATGTGAGTTGCATTATCATCCGGGGAAGGCCAATGTTGTGGCCGATGCCTTAAGTAAGAAATCCATCAGCAGTGTAGCTAGTATTGCCATTCAGGAATAGGAGATGTTCGGTGCTATTGGTGAGTTTGACTTGCATCTTGGCGAGTCTGTGGTGTCTGCACCCTTGTTTTCGATAGCTGCAAAATCTACACTTGTGAACCAAGTGATGGAAGCATACCACCTTGCGGTAGAATCCCTCCGGGAGAAGATCTCCAATGGGAAGGCAGAGAAAGGCTTGAATGTGTATGCCGATTCGAGTGTTAGATACTGTGACCGTCTTTTCGTGCCAGGGTCTTGCTAAGAGGATCCGAGAGTTTCACCATTCATGCCTTGTGGTGCATCCGAGAGGCACAAAGATGTATCACAACCGTAGTCGCCAGTTTTGGTGGAGGGGAATGAAGAAGGATGTGGCCGTATTTATATCACAGTGCCTTACTTGTCAACAAGTAAAGGCCGAACATTAGAGGCCAGCAAGTTTGTTCCAACCCTTACCTATAGCTGAGTGGAAGTGAGAGCATGCCACGATGGATTTCGTTGTGGGTCTTCCGAGGACTCCACGGGGTAGTGATGCAATTTGGGTGGTAGTTGACCAATTAACCAAATCAGCGCACTTTGTACCTATGCGCGTGAATGACTCGGTAGATCATCTTGCCGACCTTTATATTAGGGACATACTGAGGTTGCATGGGGTCCTTGTAACGATTATTTCGAATAGAGATCTGCGTTTCATGGCTCGATTATGGCAAAGCCTATAGGGTGCCTTAGGCATGAGATTAACTTTTAGCACGGCGTATCTTCCTCAGACTGAAAGGTAGTCCGAGCGTACTATTCATATTTTAGAGGATATGCTTTGGGGTTGTGTTATTGACTTTAAGGGGTTGTGGGAGAGGCACCTGCCCTTAATAGAGTTTGCCTATAATAATAGCTTCTAGTCAAGTATTGGCATGGCCTTGTATGGCCGACCATGTAGATCTCCTGTGTGTTGGGCCGAGGTGGGTGATGCACCTTTGTTGGGTCTAGAGTTAGTCCGGGAAATGGTGGAGAAAGTTTCACTTATCCATAAGAGGTTGGTTACTGCCCAAAGTTGCCAAAAAAGTTATGTCGACCGTAGGAGGAGAACTTTGTCTTTTGAGATAGGAGATCATGTCTTCTTAAAGATGTCACCCAGTGGGGTCTGATGAGATTTGGAAAGAGTGGGAAGTTATCTCCTAGATTTATTGGGCCTTTTGAGATCCTTGAGCAGATTGAAGAGGTAGCTTATCACTTGGCTTTACCACCACAACTTCCCGGGGTCCATGATGTGTTTTATATTTGTATGCTTCGGAAGTATGAGCCAGATCCATCGCACGTGTTGGATTAGATTGACTTAGAGGTAGATGAGGATGCCTCGTATGAGAAGAGACCAGTGAGAGTCTTGGATACTTGAGACCAAGTCTTGCGAGGCAAGACAATTCCTTTGATAAAAGTATTATGGCGACATCACGAAGTTGAGGAAGCAACTTAGGAACGTGAGTTGGAAATCTGTGAGAAGTATCCGAACCTATTTGTTAATGTTTGAACATGTATTGAAACTTTTGTTATGTTGATTTAATATAAATATTGTATATGTTTTAAAAATGTGAATTGTACGTTCAGTATTAAGAACTTGTTTATTATGTTGATGAGAATGAGTGACCGGCGGATGGGTCATGGTATTGGAATTGTTTGATTATCATTGTTGAAATTGGTTTAAACATGATTTTAACGTTTGATTTATAATTTTGAGGACGAAATTCCTTAAAGGGGGAGGTTATAGCGTTCCTAGTTTAGACCCGACACGTTGATGTTTTGAATCCAGGTTTCATTTGTCTTATTTAGTTATTCATACCACATTTCTCCTTATTTCTCATTGAGTTTAGTTATTTTAGTGTCTTGGCGGCATTCAGCAGAGGATACTAGTTGGTCCAAACTGTTGTTGTCCAGAATTTGGCCTCTTTGCTCGAGCGAAGCTTCTTGCGCTCGAGCGAGCTTTGTGAGCTCCCAGTACTTTTGCAGGCCTGCAGAGATACTAGGAAGGTAGTGTTCTTCACTTGAGCGAGACTTCTTGGGCTCGAGCAACGGTCTTTTGTCTGTAACACTTTTGGGAGTGTGTATCCTGTGCTCGAGCGAAGTTTCCTGCGCTCGAGTGAAACAACTTATTGTTTCTGGTTGCTCGAGCAACAACTCTTGCGCTCGAGCGAACTTGCATATATCTGTTCGTAAACAGGCCATTTTATCTCACTTTTTCATCTCTCTCTCTTTCTCTCTAAACATTTCAAATTACTGTGGACTCGCCTTTTTCCCATGCCCCACCTTTCGGAAAGGGTTGAAGAAAAGGCCTCATAATTCGGACTCCCGCGGTTTTGAATCTAATCTTACAAAGTGCAATATGAAACTGATAATCACCAAAGAGTCCAAATCCGGCAAATCATTTAGGAAAATCGATTTTAAATCAAATAATGCCAAAATTGGACTGCTTTGCCAGATACAAAGTCGCCACCTAAATATTTTGTTTTTGGGAAAATTTAGGAAACCCTGACTCGTGCCGAAGGCCATGTGTCCGTCATCACCAAAGTTGCCTCGGCTCAGGAACTTAGGTACGAAAGAGGAAGTTCCTGAAATGAGCACCCCCGCTCGCCCGATCAAAGATCGGCCTCTACCAATCATGATATGTCATTTTATAAACCTTATGTGTTCTTATTCCGGTTGTTAATCTAACCTTACTTTGTGATGCACACAAGAAAATATAGACTAAATCGCAAGAATTGAAACATTTCAAATCATGTTTGTTTTGCAAAAATGGTTTGAATTTGCCACCAAACATTGTAGGCTTAAAACATGATTTGCCACTCAACAAAGTGGGCTTAAAATACACATTCGTTGAATCGTTCCAATTCAAACAACAAGCCTTCATCCACAAGCATTCATGCAGTTTAGCATTTAAGCACATAGCCTCATGGAAAGCATGCTAATCATGGTAACACTCACACTCATGCAAGTATGCTAAAGCGTAAAAGTTTACCGAGTACTCCAAGCCAAAACAAAAACTAGTTAGAAATATACATGATCCTAACTATGTAAGATGCTTAATGCAACGCATGCAATATGAAATTAATAGGCTCAGCTACTAATATGGCATATAAATCGATTTGAACAACATGCGACTAAACACGTATTCAAAGAAGTACTGAAACAACAATGCAGTTTGAATGATGTGCCGAGCCTCAGTGCATGCAATACAAATGAATGCATGCAAACATGCAAGCATAAGGTATGCTAATTGAAAATGTCCCTAATCTAACCATCAAAAGCAATTAAATAAAAGGGAGAAAGACGTGGGGTTGGAAGACATACATACATACATGCACACTTATTACAACATTATGTCTTCGCGAAGGAGGGTCCGAATAGCTAACTAGCTACGCCAATTAAGCTAACTAATTTACAACACAAAATCTAACTAACTATTCTAAGCTAATTATATATTACAAGACTCGAAACTAATTAACTATTGTTAACTAATTATTACAAATTGAATTAATTAGCTAAATACTAAGATAATTAAATACAAAGCAATTAAACTAATTAATTAGCTACCACTAATTAATTAAACAAAGTAGTTAAATGGCCTCGAGGGGTGAGCGATGCATGCTCGGTTTCTCCACCCGAAAAGCCACTGCAATGCCATTGAACACCTCTGTTTGCACATTTTTGAACACCAAAGAAGCCACCAACTTCCAGAACATCTCTGCTCCCCTCAGGAACACACTGAACAACTTTTTTCATTGATGGCCAGTCGACTACCCATGGTGGCCGTTGGCTACCATCGGTAGCCGATCGGCTACTGCTGGTAACCGGTCGGCCACCCCTGCTCTGAACTTCCTTTTTCCTACAACAGAGAGAAAACAGAGGCAAAGCAGTGTATTCTCAAGGGTTGTTTGTACTATTATGCTCCTTATCATCACACGAGTTCAAAGGAGTGTAACTCTTGGCCCTTAAACCATCAACCAAGCAATTTCCATGCATGATGGCTAAGGAACCAAGCTTGTACAAATTCAATGAGTGCAAAACAAGACTCAAAAAAAAGGCCACCACCCTATCATGCATGATCAAGGGTGATGGTGACCAAGGAAAGTGGCATATTTCATCACTTTTGAGTATGAAATGTCCCATTTTCCTTGTGTTCAAATTAACGTCCAATTCGAACACATACAATGCAACACGAAAGATGCTTATCTTGCCTTTTTTACTTGTTCATTTTGTTTACTCATTTTACATTACCGATTCATTCTTTAATCGATTAAGTCCATTGGTGAGTGTCTCCTAAAGCGAAAGAAGTGTCAACCAAGGGGTAGTTCAAGGGATGGGGGAAGCTTCATGCCGTTGGTAATGAACCCTCAAAAGAGGATTAAACCATTAAGCATGAGTCTCAATCTTAAGCTTAAAGGATCCCAAGTTTGAAACAACTCTCAAAAGAAAATAAAAGAGTGAAGCAAAAAGGCAGGTTGCAAAGATTTTAAGTGTTGAAATGAAGTGCAAAACAACAATAAAACATGCTTTCAACTCAAATCAATGATGGTGAATGACTTAAAACACTAAGCTAGTGAAAGCATTTACACTACAACTATGCAAAACAAGCCTCATCTGAACTAACCAGCCCAAAACAGAGCCAAAACAGGTTATTTCAGAGGCAACAACATTTTGCACTTAAGCTAAATTAAGCTAGAAAAACATGCTAACATATGAAGCTAACTAGGCATACAATCAAGGCACAAGAAGGGGAGGCTAACCCCTCCAATGTTGGACTTCAAAACAAGGTTCTTACCACTAAAAAACCTCTGAAATTCAGTGGTTAAAAGGCCCAAAAAAGTTGATTTGAATGTGATGAAAAATGGTGTAAAAGTCTAAGAAATTGAGCAACAAGAAGGGTAGATTACCCCTTAACACAAGATAGCCTCAAACCATCATTTTAAGCCATAAAAAATAGAGTTTTTTATAGTTGAAAACCAGCCCAAAAACATTACAAAAGGATGGCAAAGCAAGTATTCAAAGCAAGTATACTAATCAAGTAAACTACCTCTTGAAGCTCAAGCACAAATTAAGCAACAATCCAAGTTTAAACCTTCTTCTAGAGCACAAACATGACTCCAACAGACCTCAGCTCCAGGGTGGCCAAGTTTGATTAAGGGTTGATGTGCAAAAGTGTAGAGAAACTAGACTTTACAGCACAAAATAACAAGAGGGTGAGAGAATTCTAGAGAGAGAGAGAGAGATTTTTGGTCTAAAAATGTCTAACCTCTCAAAATGGGGGAGGAACCCCCCTATATATACAAAATCAAGTGTTGAGCTTGAATACATCCTACCATACACGTGTATGAAGCTGTAGCTCAGTGAGCAACAGCTGGCACAGCTAGCAAACAAATATCTGGAAAAAGAGACCAATGGTCGTCGGCCACCATTGGTGGTCGTTGGCCACCGCTGGTAGCCGGCAGGCACAAGCCATAGCCGACAGATCCCAAGGCTGGCCGACAGGTCACCCTCTCTTCCAGGCCAAAGGCAACAAGCTCTAGGTCCAAAAACATGCACAAAACAGACAAGGTTTAGAGGCTCAAAGACAAGGCGTTCCGTCGAGGACTTCAGGCACTCAAAACGAACACAAACAAGCACAATCATCGAGTGCACAAACAATGATGTCCAAATCTTGAGGACGGTAAAAAATGGGATGTCTACACTTACTCTCTCTCTCTCTCTCTCTCTCTCTCTCTCTCTCTCTACAAATACACCAAGATCTACCCACTTCTCCACCCTACTCTCTTTGTTAAAAAGGTAGAGCTCACCTAGAGCTTCATTTTTATCCGAATAGAGTTGGATTTTGGCTTCCTTGAGGTTTCTCCACTCTCTCCTTGGTCTTCTAGCTTCGAGGTAAGGATTCTCTACACTCTTTTATAATTTTTAACTTAGTTATTTGTTTTTATAAAAGAATCTTGTGATTTTGGAGGATTTTAAACAAAACTAGGGTTTTGGTTTAAAATCAAAAGAGGGGTTTTCAAATGGTTGTATGAGTGGAAATGAGGTTGAGTGGTGATAAAATTGTTGATTTTAATACTTGGATTGGATTTTGGAAGAAAAAGGGTATGACCTAAATGTTTCAAATATTTATTTTGTATAAATAAATGGAATCAATGTTGGAAATGTGAAATTGGATGGATATTGATATAGATGGCAGTATTATCACGCACCTTGAACTTTGGAAAGTTTATCTATTTTGGAGATTTTATATCTGTTTAGAAATATCTGTTTTGGGCTATCGGTGGAGGATAGCTATGATTATTATAGAAATTGCATCAGGATTAGGTGAATTGAAACTAATTTCTCATATTTGTGCATTGAACATTGTTGCTCATTTAATACATTGCATATGTATATAAATTTGAGAGAAAGGGTGAATGTTAGAAAGAGGTATGTATCACCAAATTAAGTTGGCTGGTGTGTCTAGGGTGAAAGTCCTGAAAAACGCGTGTATACATGGGTGCCGATTCCCACGGACGAAATATCCCTAAAATGGCAAGAGTAATGCTTGTATAGACTACGTTTACATGGGTACCGTTTGATGGTTTCCCGCAAACAAAATTTCCGTGAAAGGTTGTACCCACTTGAGAATTCCCCTTGTTTTCTGTTGTAAAGGACATGATTTGAGAATTGTGATATAAATTGAACACAGCATAGTTTTTGAGAAAGAAACGTAATAGTCATAAGCATTGCATATGAATTTCACCCTTATATCTTTGTTAAGATTCATATATTATATTGGATTATTTCTACTGGGCTTTGGCTCACCCTATATAGGAAAACCATTTTCAGGTGCTGGTGACATGCCTCCACCAAGGACTTAGCTTGGGAGGACTGTGGAGTTGAAGACTCAGTTTTGTTATTTTGTATTTAATGTTTGTACAAGCCTAGCGCTTTATATGTATTGAGCTTAAGACTTACATTTGTTGTACCCAAGCATTATCTTGGAAAGTTGTATCATTCAGGGCATTTCCATTATATGTTTAATTTCTATTTCTTAACTTTGTTGTTGACACATGCTATAGATTCAGGGTTAGGATTTATAAATGTATATTCGCATGTGCCACCTCTTTTGTACAACTGAGTTTTATGAAATGGAAGGATATCGTACTCTAATTTATGTTGTTATTCAATTATCGTTATGGTTGGTTTATTATAATTATTTCGGAGCGTTACATTTGTTTCCATTTTTTTATGGACTCTTGCCCTTAGTAACTAATTTTATATTTCAAACTTTAAAATGATATAACTTTTTATCTATATATTGGTGCCATGAAATTCTTTATGAAAATAATAATAAAATTTTTACCATCGAAATTATCATTAACAGTAAAATTTTACTTTATCTTACAATAAAATTTCACTCTAACACTCTAATTCACAGTAAATTTTATCGTGAAATTTTAACATTTTAAGAAGATGTGCGTCCTTCATGAAAGACAAACAAATTTGTTTACATTTTGTAACACCTTAATATTTCTTACAAGAATAAACCACAACCATGCAATGCAACGTACCATAAAGTCCTCTTTATCATTGAACTAAGGTCCAAAATTCACAAGTTCGTGTTATACATCAATCCTAATCCATGTCCTTAGGTAAGTTTAATAATCTAGAAGACTACAAAATAGAAAAGAAGTTCTCCATTAAGGAATACAAAAGTCTTTAAGTTTGGTCCAATACAACAAAACAAATTTCAATGTATGACACAAAACTCCATACTTCTACAATCAAATTTCTTGGACCCAGCTTCCCACCAAAATAAAAGTGCAACTTCAAGTCATTGCAGTGGTGCATCACCAGTTCCTGAAAAATCAAATAGGGTTGAGCTATATGCCTAGTACGAATATATTTAACCAAGTATCTAATCATCTAAATAAGCACATGGCACCGTTACAACTAAAACAACATAAAATAATTGACATTGAGAAATAAATAAATAAAAAGTAATTAAAGTACGCCTTTGTCCTACACAAAACCGTTCTCAACATTAGAAAGAGAAATGCACCATGAGTCCCTTATAAGAGTCTGAACCATATGCATAAGTCACTTTCATGTAATACTATCCCCACATTTACCAACTATTATACGGTAGGATGTGAGCACCCAAAAACCATGTTTTTCCACATTTGTCGACTGTTATACGGCAGGATTTGGACACCCAAAATCATCCACTTTTCCACTTTTGCCGACTATTATACAGCAGGACCAGTAAACACCCAAAATTATTTTCCCACATTCGTCCGCCCATAAGCGCAGACAGGGCAATTGGGCACATTGACTCCCCGCGCCGGTACCAACACAACGCTACATCCTCAACATCGACTCTTAACCCGAACTCATGCTCAATTAACCACTTCATTAAACTTTCCTCCAAGTAAACAAGCATTCATCATTATATGAGAAAAAGAAAAATATAACATTCAAGAAGCATCAATTCCCAAGTCACAATTTTAACGCCACAACAATATCCATCAACTCCACATCTTGATTCTTCACAATATTCCCAAAATTTAAGGAGATTCCAATCCAAATACTATTCTCTACTTAAATTAGGAATTAGGGTTTTATCAAATTTGGGGCTTTCTCCCCTTCTTCATATGAGTGTGTTTCCTTCACATTAATATACATATTTCATGACAAGATTTAGAGAAATTTTAATGAAAGTTGAGTAACAAGTTCCCTTTTAGTGAAACAAGAGTTTTATCCAACAAAATCATCAAATTAAGTTCTAAGTCACAATCATACTGTCACGACCCAAACCCATCCCTATAGGTTTAGTGTCATGATCAGCCAGTAACCATAGGTTACCTACGGCCTCTATAAACAAAATCCATGAAATATAAAGTACGAGCTTAGCAGAAGTATAACATAACATGAAAATTATCCATTGAGCCATGCGTATAAGAAAAGAACTTCATATCAAGACTGTACAACCATTCAATAAGTAAGTGCATACATTACGAAAGTTTTTAAAACAACACCCAGCCCACAATTACCAAAAACTTTACTAGTCATACATTCACAAAAAGCCCTATACCGAAAATCAACTAAGAGTCCATAACAAAAAGAGGGTTTAGACTTTACTTGGCTCCACACGAGTCCAAGTTGGCTCCTTCTCAGGAGCTCCACAAAAGACTGACCGCTGGGTGACTCTGAGGCAACTTCTAACCCTGATGCTCAACTTGCTCACCTACACATATATACAAAAATAGTGAGCTAATGCCCAATGAGTAATAACAGAATCAAGGGGTTATATGAAGGAAGTTCAACACCATTACAATTATCAATTAGATTAGCCATCATATCAATCCTCTGCAATAACAGAACCATTGTTCGTTAGCATTTTCAATACAATTCCGACTTCAATACAATTCTCAATGATCCATGTTATCTCAATAGCAATACTCACTCAATGACAATTTATGTGGTACATCTAATAGAGTAACAATGTATCAGTAACAATGGGACCTCGAGGGTCAATCAATGGGACCACAATGGGTCAATCAATGTATCTTATCCAATGTGACCATTAAGGTCTAACAGTAGAGATCTTCGTATTTCAATTATACAATGGGCCACGATATAGTTTCCCCCAGGCAAAGGCCAATGGGCCATGGTACTATATCCCCCAGGCAAGGGCCAATTAAACAATGGGCCATTGTATTAATTTCCCCTAGGCATGGACCTATTTAGCAATGGGTCATGGTATTAATTTCCCCCAGGCATGGGGCTATTTAGCAATGGGTCATGGTATTAATTTCCCCTAGGCAAGGGCCTCACTAAACGATGCCACGAGTTTACTTTCAAAAAAAATGAACTTCATTCATTAGTAACCAAATAGTACTTCAATGAACCATTCAATCAATCATGTATCGATTTCGATAACAATAACATTTTTATAAATATCACTTGAATATATCTTTATAAAGTTATTACTCACTATGGGTTACATTGTCAGTAGGCCTCGGACATCCACCTATACATAACACATAACAAAAATACGATTAAAGCACCATTCAATATCCATTTCACTTAATTCAATTCTCCTCATGTGTTTCTAACTCATTCCATGTTTATATGAGTTCAATTGGTGCCTAAGATACTTGAAATGACATGAGGATGCAAGCATGCACTTAAAAGAGTTAATCAAAATTTGCTGAAAACGGGGTCCTCACTCGAGCGCCACTTTGGTCGCTCGAGCGGTCTGCAAAACTCTATAAAAGTACTGGTTGCAAATTTTTTATGCTCGAGCAAGCTTTCTGTCACTCGAGTGAGGAGCAAAGCAAAACAGGATTCGCTCGAGCACAGATTTGGATGCTTGAGCCATTGTGCAATTCTTCGCAAAACTTCCAGGAGCTCGATTTTTACGCTCGAGCGAACATGTTGAATTCTAGAATTTCCAGAATTGATTTTGAAGTTCAAATTTGATATTCAAAGGTCCAAAACTCATGTTTTTGATACAAAAACATGCAAAAACATCATAAAACATGGAAACATAGTTAATTTGAAACCAATTGCTCAAAATCATGGACCCAATTCTCAAAATCAAACTTAGATCATAAAGTTGGAATCATGTATGACATTAATCACACTTTTTTCTGCTCAAAACATAGCAAAATGACATGATATGTGTAAAACCATGAAAAACCTTCAAGTTTATGCCTTCTAGACCTCATGCATGTATGAAATTCAAGAAATCTCAACTCAAAAACAAAGGATCAAGCATGCATGTGTATAATTCAACTCAAATTCATCATATTCATGGTAATTCATGTTCAATCCACTCAACTCATGCAAATGATCCTACAACTCCATGAACTTAGTTCCTACATGACTTAATTCCAAGAATCTAGGATGAATTGCATACCTAATATGTGAATTCAAGTGTTTTATGGCTCCAATCTTCAAATCTTCCACAAATTCTCTACAATGCTCCTTGTTCTCTCTCTAAATGTTGAGTTCTCTTTCCTTCTCTCAAAATCTCAACAAAAATGTTTGTATATGTGAGTTCATGACATGTATTAGGCTTATATAGGGTGTAATTAGCTTAGCTTAATCAAAGTTGATTAAGGTTAATTAATTAGGCTCAATTCTAACTAAGTTCAATCAGTTTATTCTAATTATTTTAATCCGAATCGAATTTTGATGAAAGTTGCCATGAAATTCTAAATATTCTAATTAGCCTATTGGGCTAGTCAATTTCAGCTTTTGGAGCCGTTTGGGCTTTCAATTTCTGATTCTAAGTCGATAAGTGAATAGATATTCCATGTAATAACAGATAACTACAAAGTTTAGCATGTAAATACATAATTAAACACACAATCATGCAATTAAACTTATTGAAACAATATAATATAATAGTACGGAGGTCGAGGCCGTCACAGTCTCTCCTCCTTAGAAAGTTTGGTCCTCCAAACTTAAGTTACCTTCAAACGGAAACAAATGCGGATATTGTTGTCACATCTCATCCTCTTTTTCCCAAGTGGCCTCTTTTCCATAATGTTCTTTCCACTCAACCTTTACCATAGGGGTAGTTTTGTTTCTCAATTGCTTCATTTGCCGATCAATGATCTGCACGGGCCATTCTTCATAAATCATATTCTCGTCTAAAGCAATCCGATGGTGATCAATCATATGGAACGGAACTCTAAGATACCCACGAAGCATGGATACATGGAAGACATTATGCATTTGTTCCATTCCCGGTGGCAAGGCAAAACCGGACCCAACCTTTCAAGAATCTGAAACGGTCCAATATAGCAAGGAGTTAATTTTCCCTTCTTGCCAAATCACATCTATCCTTTCATCAGTGTTACTTTGATAAATACATGATCTCCCGCTTCATATTCTAAGTCTCTTCTTCGCTGGTCCGCATAACTTTTCTATCGGCTCTATGCAGTCTTAAGCCTTTACTTAATGATTTTGATCTTTTCGGCTGTTTCTTGCACAAGTTCGATACCATAAATAGCCCTGTGACCATCCTCTGTCCAACAAATTGGCAATCTACACTTTCTGCCATATAGTGCCTCATATGGTGCCATACCGATGCTAGCATCAAAACTATTGTTATAAGCAAACTAGGCCAATGGAAAATACGTTTCCCAACTGTCCTGAAAATCCAAAACACACATACAAAGTATGCCTTCTAAGGTTTGAATAGTCCTCTCAGTTTGCCCATCAGTTTGTGGATGAAATGTTGTACTAAACCTCAATTCTGTCCCCATTGCATCCTGTAGACTACGCCAAAATCTAGAAACAAACTTAGGATCCCTATCTGGCATAATAGACACAAAAACTCCATGTAATCGAATAATCTTGTCTTCTCGAATAATCAATTTCAAGTCGTTCAAAATCTAGTAGCAATTCTTTCTGATCTGTGAGCAAACAAGCTAGATTCCCCACATTCTTTCTACTTAGTGCATTTGCCACAATGTTGGCTTTCCCTAGATGGTAGTGAATCTGTAAATCATAGTCCTTGATCAATTCAAGCCAGTGTCTTTGTCGCATGTTCAATTCCTTTTGGGTGAAAAAGTACTTCAAGCTTTTATGATCGATGTACACTTCACATTTGGTTCCATACAGGTAGTGACGCTATATTTTCAGTGCAAACACAACTATGACAAGTTCTAGGTTGTGCATTAGATAGTTTTTCTCATGTAGTCTCAGTTGTAGGGAGGCATAAGTAATCACCCTGCCATTCTGCATTAAGACACAACCCAAACCCTTATAAAATGCATCACTATAAATCATAATTCCTTCCGTACCTGAGGGTATAGTGAGGATTGGAGCTGTGATCAATCTTATCTTTAGTTCTTGAAATGCAAATTCTCTTTGGTCGGTCCATTCAAATGGTTCTCCCTTTCAAGTCAATTGAGTCAATGGCACTGCAATCTTTGAGAAGTCTTTAACAAACCTCCAATAATGACCAGCCAATCCCATAAAACTATGAACTTTTGTTATATTGGTTGGAGTAGGCCAATCAGCAATTGCTTCAACTTTCTGAGGGTCAACTGAGATACCATTTCTGTTAATAACATGCCCCAAAAATGTTATTTCATCAAGCCAAAATTCACACTTCTTCAATTTCCCATACAGTTGCTTTTCTCTAAGTATTTGAAGAGTCATTCTCAAATGTTGTTCATGATCATCCTCACTTATCGAATAAATCAAAATATCATCAATGAAAACAACAACAAAATCATCTAAGAAAGGTTTGAAAACCCAATTCATCAAATCCATAAACGTTGCGGGTGCATTAGTGACTCCGAAAGGCATGACTAAAAACTCATAATGTCCATACCTAGTTCGGAAAGCAGTCATTTCAATATCGTCAGCCCTAACTTTCAACTGATGATAGCCTGATCTCAAGTCGATTTTTGAAAATACCTAGGCCCCCTGCAGCTGGTCAAACAGATCATCAATACGTAGCAATGGATATTTATTCTTCACTGTTACCTTATTGAGTTCTCGGTAATCAATACATAGTCTGAGGGTCCCATCTTTCTTCTTTACAAAAAGAACCGGCACTCCCCACGGCGAAGTGCTCGAACGAATAAATCCCTTATGAAACAATTCCTACAACTGAGCTTTCGATTCTTTCATTTCAATAGTGGACGTACGGTAGGGAGTTTTAGAAATTGGTTGTGTACCCGGTATTACATCAATTGTAAATTCAATCTCTTTATCAACAAGTTGTCCAAGTAATTGATCCGGGAACACATCGGGAAAATCTCTCACCACTAGTATATTGTCCAGAGTAATGTCCATGGTTGGTTCAATTATTACACTACACAAATACCCTTGACAACCTTACTCATTAATTTTTGAGCTTTCATAGCAGATATAAGGTATGGTGCTGGAACCACCCATTTTCCCTCGAAATAAAATTCATCTTGTCCAAGAGGTCAGAATATCACTCATTTTAAAGCACAATCTATGGTTGCATGGTATTTAGCTAGCCAATCCATACCCAAAACAACATCAAAATGTCTCATGTCTAAAGGTATTAAATCAGCATACAGAATAGCATTCCCAATAAATAATTCACATGCAACATATATAGTTGAGCATAACATGGATCCCCTCGTAGGTGATGCAACACATAATGTATAACTCAATGTTTCCATAGGTCTATTCAAAGTTTCAACAAAAACTAGGGAAACAAATGAATGTTTAGACCCTAAATCAATTAAAGCATAAGCAGACTTACCACAAATGGAGATTGTACCTAACACTACTGCCTTAGTATTTTGAGTATCCCCCGGGACTAATACAAAAACTCTTCCTTGCCTTTGTTAATTTCTTGTGGTAGATGGTGCTGCAGCTGGTTTTGTTGTGGGAACTGATCCAATTGAGCTTATGGCACCTCGGTTACTACCCTAACGTGATTGTGTACAATCTTTCGCCATATGCCCCATCTTTCCACACTGGTAGCAAGCCCTCGTAGTGTGATAGCAAACACCCCGGTGCTTCTTCCCACAAACGGTGCAAGTAGGTACTGAGATGCCACTTTGGGTTGACCCCGAATTATTGGAATTCCCAGACTTCAACTTCTTGTTCATTGATGTTGTCCCCTTATTAAAATTTTGTCTCCTACCCTTCCATTCGAAATTATGTTTACAGTTAGCCACATTTCCCTCTGCTATTAGTGCCCTATCATGCACATCCACATATGTTGGTAATTTAAGTACATTGACTCTGTCAAGGATTGGGTCACGCAAACCTCCCTCAAATTGTCTAGCTTTCTTGTAGTCCGTATCTACCATGTGGGGTGCAAAGCAGGCTAACTCTGTAAACTGAGCCTCATATTCAACAACTGATTTGTTTCCATGCTTGAGTTCCATAAATTTAGACACTTTTCTGTCCCGTGCACATTGCGGAAAGTATTTCTCATAAAAGATTTTTAGAAAGCGAGCCCAAGTAATATCCTTATTCTCATCTCGAACCAACATCCACCAACGCTTGGCATCATCTTCTAATGTAAATGCAGCTAGTTGTACTTTCTGAGCTTCAATCCCTAAGACCCAAACTTTGACCTTCAGTGGCTCAATTCCACCATGAAACAATAGTGGTTTCATCTTTTTGAATTCTCTAGTCGAAGGAACAGTACAATCCCCTGTCTAACACCCTAGAGCTGGAGGTGGTACAGGCATTGGAGATGGGGGTGGCAATTGTTGTTGTTGTTGCCACTACTATTGTTGTCTTATGGCTTCAGCCATATCTTGCATCATTCATTCCATTCTGTTCAATCTTGAGGAGGTTGCCTCCTTTAGCTCATCACTTCTTGTTCTCACCATTTTCTATATGAAACTTTGTATTATGATAAACGCAATGTAATTATGCACACGATGCTCATAAAATTAATCACAAAATTCATCTCACTCCATTATATAAATGCACATGGATGCAATCTTGGAATCTCTTCTAAACTCTCTATGGCTTAATGGACAAATAAGTGAGATACAACTCATGCTCTGATACCACTCTGTCACGACCCAAACCCACCCTATAGGTTTAGTGTCATGACCGGCCAGTAACCATAGGTTACCTACGGTCTCTATAAACAAAATCCATGAAATATAAAGTACGGGGCTTAGCGGAAGTATAACATAACATGAAAATTATCCATTAAGTCGTGCGTATAAGAAAAGAACTTCATATCAACATTGTACAACCATTCAATAAGTAAGTGCATGCATTACAAAAGTTTTTAAAGCAACACCCAGCCCATAATTACTAAAAACTTTACTAGTCATACATTCACAAAAGCCCCTATACCGAAAATCAACTAAGAGTCCATAACAAAAAGGGGGTTTAGACTTTGCTTGGCTCCACACGAGTCCAAGTTGGCTCCTTCTCGGGAGCTCCACAAAAGACTAACCGCTGGGTGACTCCGAGGCAACTTCTAACCCTGATGCTCAACTTGCTCACCTACACATATATACAAAAATAGTGAGCTAATGCCGAATGAGTAATAACAGAATAGAGGGGTTATATGAATTAAGTTCAACACCATTACAAATATCAATTAGATTAGCTATCATATCAATCCTCTGCAATAACAGAACCATTATTTGTTAGCATTTTCAATAGAATTTCGATTTCAATACAATTCTCAATAGCAATACTCACTCAATGACAATTTACGTGGTACATCCAATAGAGTAACAATGTATCAGCAACAATGGGACCTCGAGGGTCAATCAATGGGACCACAATCATCAACGTATCTTATCCAATATGACCATTAAGGTCTAACAGTAAAGATCTCTGTATTTCAATTATTCAATAGGCCACGATATAGTTTCCCCTGAGCGAGGGCCAATGGGCCATGGTATTATATCCCCCAGGCAAGGGCCTATTAAACAATGGGCCATGGTATTAATTTCTCCCAGGCATGGGCCTATTTAGCAATGGGCCATGGTATTAATTTTTCCCAGGCATGGGCCCATTTAGCAATGGGACATGGTATTAATTTCCCCCAAGCAAGGGCCTCACTAAAGGATGCCACGAGTTTACTTTCAAAAAAAAAAAAAAATGAACTTCATTCATTAGTAACCAAATAGTACTTCAATAAACCATTCGATCAATCATGTATCAATTTCAATAACAATAACATTTTTGAAAATAAATATCACTTGAACATATCTTTATAAAGTTATTACTCATTGTGGGTTATGTTGTCACTAGGCCTCGGACGTCCACCTATACAAAACACATAAAAAAAATACAATTGAAGCACCATTAAATATCTATTTCACTTAATTCAATTCTCCTCATGTGTTTCCAACTCATTCCACGTTTATATGAGTTCAATTGGTGCCTAAGAGTACTTGAAATGACATGAGGATGCAAGTATACACTTAAAAGAGTTAATCAAAATTTGTTGAAAATAGGGTCCTCGCTCGAGTGCCACTTTGGTCACTCGAGCGGACTGCAAAACTCTGTAAAAGTATTGGTTGCGCATTTTTTTACGCTCGAATGAGCTTCCTATCGCTCGAGCAAAGAGCAAATCAAAATGGGGTTCGCTTGAGCGCAAATTTGGACACTCGAGCCACCATACAATTCTTCACAAAACTTCTAGAAGCTCAATTTTTACACTCGAGCGACACTTTCTTCACTCGAGCAAACATGTCAAATTCTGGAATTTCCATAACTGAGTTTGAAGTTCAAACTTGATATTCAAAGGTCCAAAACTCATGTTTTTGCTAATCAAAAAAAAACATGGAGAAACATCATAAAACATGGAAACATAGTTAATTTGAAACCAATTGCTCAAAATCATGGACGCAATTCTCAAAATCAAACTTAGATCATAAAGTTGGAACCATGCATGACATTAATCACACTCTTTTCTTCTCAAAACATAGCAAAATGACATGATATGTGTAAAACCATGAAAAACCTTCAAGTTTATGCCTTCTAGACCTCATGCATGTATGAAATTCAAGAAATCTCTACTCAAAAGCAAAGGATCAAGCATGCATGTGTATAATTCAACTCAAATTCATCATATTCATGGTAATTCATGTTCAATCCACTCAACTCATGCAAATGATCCTTCAACTCCATGAACTTAGTTCCTACATGACTTAATTCCAAGAATCTAGGATGAATTGCATACCTAATGTGTGAATTCAAGTGTATTATGGCTCCAATCTTCAAATCTTCCACAAATTCTCTACAATGCTCCTTGTTCTCTCTCTAAATGTTGAGTTCTCTTTCCTTCTCTCAAAATCTCAGCAAAAATGTTTGTATATGTGAGTTCATGACATGTATTAGGCTTATATAAGGTGTAATTAGCTTAGCTTAGTCAAAGTTGATTAAGGTTAATTAATTAGGCTCAATTCTAACTAAGTTCAATTAGTTTATTCTAATTATTTTAATCCGAATCGAATTTTGACGAAAGTTGCCATAAAATTCTAAATATTCTAATTAGCCTATTGGGTTGGTCAATTTCAGAATCTGTAGCCGTTTGGGCTTTCAATTTCTGATTCTAAAGTCGATAAGTGAGCAGATATTCCATGTAATAATAGATAACTACAAAGTTTAGCATGTAAACACATAATTAAACACACAATCATGCAATTAAACTTATTAAAACAATATAATATAATAGTACGAAGGTTGGGGCCATCACAAATACCATATAAACATCTTCAAATCAAGAGATACTAAGTTAAAAGTAACCCTACCTCAAGCAAAGAGCAAGAAAGCTTGATTTCTAGGAAAATTCTTCACAAAAACGAAATCCAATCAGTAGGAAGGAAGATCTTCACTTGGACTTCACTCCTTGTAAGTGATTTCAACTATAACTTAGAGGAATGAGGAGTATTTAGGGCAAGAAACCTAGGGTTTTTCAGACTCAAAACAAGAAGAAGAAAGAGAGAAAAGAGAAATGGAAAGAATGATCTAGAAATGCCCTTTTCAATCTGCTGAATTTGCACAGACCGCTCGAGCGGTGAACGAGGCTTCTCTGTATTTTTGTTTGCAAAATGAGATTCTGGGAGCCTTGCATCTTCGCTCGAGCGAACTAATGGTTGCTCGAGCGGTCCACCCTAACCTGCAAAACTACTGGATGCCCTCAATCTTCGCTCGAGTGGTACTTTCACCGCTCAAGCGATTACCTAGAACAAACTGTCACACATTTTACTATCAACTTTTAATATGTACTGTATCAACTTTTAAAATTTTACTCTGGTTAGTTTTGTTTGGTGACAATCTATTTGTAAATGACAGTAGAATTTTACTTTGTTTGTTCATAAAATTGACAGTAAACTTTTATTTGGTTTGACATTTTTTATTCCTGCACAGTAAAATTTTACTCTAGTAGGCAATAAATTTTATTATTTTTGCTACTAAACATATTGCAACAACATCTTCCTTTGAGATCTCAGCCTCATTATTCGAACGGATCATAACAAAAAAACAAAAAACTTTGAACTTAAATAAACTTTTAAAAATTGAAAGATTTTTACAGTAATGATTATGTAGAAGATAATATTTGTGATGTGAAAACCAATGTGTAAGAGAAATAGTAATGAATCAGTACCAAAAGGCAAATTTGGCTTTCGAATAACAATTTTTCAAAGAGTGTTTTAGAAATAAATGAGAGCGATAATGGTTTGGTGCATGTAGACTGTCTCTGTCTCTCTCTATATGCATACAGAGCTATTATAGTCAATTCACTTTATATTTTAATAAAGAATGGTGTTTGGCATGATACAATTGATTTGTGTCATTTTCGCACCAAATGGTGTTTGGCATGATACAATTGATTTGTGTCATTTTCGCACCAAAATATTGGGCCAGGGTGGGTTTTGGCTAAAACCCCCATTTTAAATCTAGGGGAAATTACCCCCAAAAAAAATCTCAGAGTTTGAGTCTTTTAACAAAATAAATTCTGAGTTTTTAATTTTTCAATTCATACCCTAAACTTTTTATTTGTTTTCAATATAAACCATTTGCATATTTCCATTGAGTAAAATCAATGAAAAAAAATAAGTATTTTAGTCATTAAATTAAATGAAAAGTATATTTTAGACATTTTATGAATACTTATATTGAGTTTAATGATTAAAATATTATGTTTTTTTGGTCGATTTTACTTAATAAAAATAGACAAATGATTTAAATTGAAAAGAAATCAAAAGATTAAAATTTAAATTAATAAAATTAAAAATTCATAATTTATTTTGTTACAAAACTCAAACTTTGAATTTTTTTTTTTTTTTTTTTTTTTTTGCCTAATTGTTCCTTAAATATATTTAATAGGACCCACCAGTCATTAAACCCCAAAGAAAATATGGTAGTATTGGACTGACCAAGTTGGGCATGAGCTAGGCCAAGAGTGTACATAAACTCCTCCCTTTCCTAGCCCAGTCTGCTCTAGCTTCAATAAGTACTAAATTTTGATAGGGTGTGTTTGGTATCTTTACGAGGTAAGTGTTTTGGGTGATTTTATATTTTTAGATTATTAGCTTAAAAAACTTATAAAATAAGTTGTAATTTTATGATTATACTTATAAGTTAGTTTATTTGGTGCAAATTTTGATAATCTATAAAAGGTTGAACATGTTTAGCTAAATAATTTGTCACATAACTTTTTTTCTTGTATAAATATTCAGCTAGAATTCTCTCAAAATTTTTAATTAAGACAAAAGAGAAAGAGTTATTTTGTCAATATTGTTTAAGAATTTCAAATAAGCAACTATATATAAATTGTAAAAATAAAAACCTTCTTAATAAAATAAGTTTAAAATGTCAAATCAACTATAATTTAAAATTGAAATCAACACTATTAATCAACTTTTTTCTAAAACAAATATATTAAATAAAATGGCTTATAAAACCACCTCTACTCGATACTTTAATTTGATGTGATACTTCAACGGTCATAATTTGATATTAAGTATCAATTTCATCCAGTGTGCCAAAAGCTGATGTGGCTTTTGGCATAACCCCTTCATGCCAATTTTGATATGAAGACCCTTGGATACCTTCTTCTTTTCTTTTTTCTTTTTTGCCTTCAATTAAAGCATCCAATGGCACAATTTGTTGACAGAAGGTGGTCATCCTGGAGGATGACCTCAATAGTTTAGAATGGTCGTCCTAAGAGGGGAATGTCTGGAGAGCTTAAATTTTAAAAATAATATAATAATATATTTGACATATCGAGTGGAGAGTTTCCATATCAAATTGACATATGTCAATTTGTCACCCAAGTTTTCAAAAAAAAAAAAAAATTTAACATACCAAATTTTGAAATTTTATATGAAGATACTCTCAGGCCTCATTTGAGGACTAAATATTTTAGTCAAAAAGTAATTATAAGTCGTTACATCACTCTCTTTACTTTTTTACACATCTTTTCATAAAAAGTCAAAAAAATATTGAAATAATAAGTTCTCAAACGAGGCCTAACAGGTTCATAGTCAAACCCCAACTCAATTCAATAATGGTAATACAAATATCAAAATGTTATTGTTATAGAAATGTGAAACATAATTAATTCTTATCTGCAACAAAAACAACAAAAAAAAAATTTATTTTTTAATTTATTTCTGTGTTGTGTCTAAAAATACAAGGAGAGGCATCATTGTCCCATTCTTTTCTTCTATTTTAACCTAATCATTTTTTTTTAGGCTCTGTTTACTTGTAAGAAAGTTGTTTGTAGAAAATAATGTCGTAAAGTGAAAGAAAAAATAATTTTTGTTTTTCCATTTGTATTTTTTGTAGTACACATTTTAAGGGGAAAACTTATCTTAATGAGAAAGTTAAAAATATCAATTTCATAATTTTCTTATTAACTGAACATAGAAAAAAAAATGAAAAAAAATTAATTCTCTTATGTTTTCTTTTCTTGACAATTGAATGGTGACTTTAGAGAGGTGCAATTTGTGATCGGATAGTCTAATTTTAAGCATGCCATCAAATTAGATGTAATTCAAATTCGGTCTTGCCCTAATTCAACAAATCTGTATTTGACAAACTCAGATATGATATGATAAGTTGATAGATACAAATTACATTGACATGATTAATTCATGAATCGAATGCATTCGAATCCAATCCAACAAGCTTTTAAAAAACTTGTGCCCTAAGATTCTAGATTAAGGGTTGGGCAAATCTGTTAAAAAAACAAAAAAAAAAAAACAAAATAAGCTTAGCCTATGAATAAATTTGGACATCGTTTCTGCAACTCAATTTGGCTCAATGCCAATCCTTACATATAACATGAGATTACAGAACCAATTTATTTTGTTTTGGGAGAGTTACAGGACAATCCCGATTCAACAACTTTTACCTACTAGGTCCTTACCCAATATTATAGCCTCATTTTTCTAATTTTACCCTAGCCCCAAACCCGCTACCCAGCAACTTGCCTGCTACCCATCTTCATCATCTCTGATCGCCGATGATCATTTCCTATGATAGTTTCCGGCGCCCACCTCCAATAACAGTTTCCGATGACATTTTTTTGAATTTTTTTTCAACAAAAATAAACATCTATCATCACATCACTATTGCCATCACAAACAACACTCAGTCATTCATTCTTACACACTCACTCACTCACATTTACATACACACACACTCACTCATTATCATTTACTTATCTACTTATTCACTCACAAAAATACAATCACAATAGACATATACACATAAAAAAGTAACAGAGACTAATCTAATAAACTAATCAAAAACATATTCAATGATAAATTTATCACTGAAAAAATCACTAATAAAATCACTCATAATTTGTCAATAATAAATTTATAGCTGATCAATTGTAAAAAAAAAAATAAAAAAGAATTACAAATGAAAAATCTTATTCATTCAATCTTACTCATATTCTCTTATAAGAATCCATCATTCCCTATATACATAGAAGAAGAAAAAGTGTGAAAGAAAGAGAGAGAGACTGATAAATTTATTACTGAAAAAAATTGAATCCGAATCGGATTTGCAATAGATCTAGTTAAAGAAAGAGGGGAAGGAAAGAGGAGAGAGAGAGAGAGAGAGAGAGAGAGAAATGGGCGAGATCTGAAAAAGTACCACTATTTAGAGTCGATTTGATCACTTAAAACAACTTAGATCGATATAGATCAACTATGGTAAAAGTGGATCGGTGATGGCAAAATGTAGATTGGCGATGATGGAGTGTAGATCTGCAACGATGGAGTGTAGATCTGTGATGGTAGAGGTAGAAATGCGACAGTGGTGGTAGATCTAAAATGGTAGTGGTGGTGTATACATCGTCAGTGGTGATAATTAATGAATGGTTGCGGCGACCAAACGACAACGATAGTGGTAGACAGTGACAGTAGTGGTAGCAGTAGATCACAACGTTGGCGGTAGATGGCAACAATGGTAGTGGCCAATATTTGTATGAAGTTTTTGAAAAAATGGGGAGATGAAGAGAGAGAAAAGACAAAGAGAGAGATAGAGAGAAATGATAGAGAGAAAGAGACGACACAAAGAGAAAAAGAAAGAACAAAATATTATTTAGGGCAACACAAAACACTCAAGGATAAAAAAGGAAAAAGAAAACATATGGGACAAGACTTATATGTACATAAGACTTTAAGTCAAGAACTAGTGGGTAATAAGTCCTAAAAGTAGGACCGCCCAGTAATTAAGCCTTCTATTTTTCATACAATTAGGCCCCCTATGCTTACATAAGCACAAATCACATATCATATTGCTACATCAAATTTGATTATGTTTGTCACTTAAATCTAAAAATATGATTTTTTTTCTAAAATGATCTATCATAATTTATGAGATTAAATGACCAGTTCATGTCACGACCCAAACCCGCCCCTAAAAGTTTGGTCCATGACCGGCCTGTACATAGGCCTCAAAACAAAATTTTAAAATAATATTTAACCATATATGGGGCCTTAGGCGGAATCAATATCAATAAAAGACAACATCCATTGAGCTTGTGCATACATGATGGTTTAATTGGATTTAAGCATTTAAATACATTCCAAATATACATATACAACCACAGAATTTATATAGATCTCACACACACTCACATAAGACTTACTAATTTATATGACTCCCAACAATAAATTAAGGCCTCCACGTAGAGACATACTCCAGGTGTCTTGGCAGACAAGCGAACCTTGGTACAACTCTAGTGTCAATCCCCGATGACCCACCTATAGAAAAATACATAAAATAGAATGAGCAAAGCTCAGTGAATAAGAGCACTCAAACAATTAAATGATTAAACTTGAGTTGTAATATTTATAACGTATATAAGTGCAAAGGTCATATATTTACTCTTGTCTTGTAAACATTTTCAGAACGGCCTTGGCCCCAGTCTTTAAACAGAATGGCTTTAAGCCCTTGAACAGAGTGGCATTAAGCCCTTAAACAGATAGCAATCAGCCCTTAAACAGATCGGCATTAAGCCCTCTTCATACATGTATGAACTCAAGAGGTGGCTCGCACGGATTCTAGAGGTGACTCGCATTGCAGCACTTAGTTCTGTGCAGCACTTTGTTTCATACTAACAGATCATACAGAATGGCCATAGGCCCAGATGTCACAGATTGGCCATAGGCCTCACAACATTCTCAAAACGGCCATAGGCCTCATAACTTTCACAAAATGGCCATAGGGTCTCAGTTCACATATGTATGGACTCAAGAGGTGGCTCGTACGGATTCTAGAGGTGGCTCGCATTGCAGCACTTAGTTCCGTACAGCACTTTGTTCCATACCAGAAATCAATTATATCATGTCATAGCATAAACGAAACGGATAAACAAAACAGAATAATCCCAGACTCATAGGAATACCGTTCACAATAGTGCACATAAATTTCCCCATGGTTTATCACAAGTTGACATAGTTGTCTTACATATAACAAATCATTAGTAATAACTATTAACATATAAAGCAACCCATAATTCTATTCGATTAGCCATTTCGATGATTCATTATTAGATATTCAAAACATCATGTTCTTAGTAGGTGGGGCTTATGTTCACAATTGCTTCCTGTCAACAATTTGTACAATATTAATTCATGCAGAGACATAGACAATCTACAGTTTCCAATCATTCATAACAGTTAACGTAATTAACTTGCGAAGAATAGAGCATTAATAATAAGAATTACTAACGGTAGGTAAATGTACAACTACAGTACTATTACTCACAGTGGTAGGTCTCTGATAGCGATGGAATGATGTCCTTGTCTTGACCTACAAGTACAGTGCACAACACATAATATGAGATTATACTCGATCCTTTACTTATTCTCTTTGATCATTCAATCAATTAGCCATGGTGGTACCAAGCTCATTATTCCTTAATAAGTTATACTCCAGGTCTCAGAAAACAGGAGAAATCAATGGGAAATGGTTTAGGTGAAGAAATGGTATAAAATTGGTTGATAGAAAGTGAACAGTCGTCACTAATTTGGGCATAACTATTTCTGTATTTAGAATTTGGGAGTGAGACCACTTCCATTGGAAACTAGACTTCCGGGGCTTGATTTTAGGCTCAAGAATCACTCAAAACGGAGTCCTGAGGCAAAAGATATACTTATTCAAAGTTGGCTGGACAAAGTTGTCTCCCGTACGTGCGGGAAACAGAGCCGCACGTGCGGCTCTGGGCAGTGTGCAGTCCGAAAATGGCTCTTTTTGCTCCAACACTTGGTTTTTCCATTTTTAAGCTTGGTTCTTAACAGAAATCACTCAAAAACATGTAAAATTGCCCTATAACATGATAAACTAACATCAACCAAGTGTAATTTCATTTCAAACAATTCAATCTTTGTCTCAAAGTTCAAGCTTAATGCTTAATCTTTCATGATCTTTAACGTTCTTAAAAACACAACCCACAACCCACAACCCACAAATTCACATGATTCTTGCATAATCTAAAGTTTATTTCATGATATCCATGAGCTTGAGCTCCACTCATAAACAAAATTAGAGAACTCAATTTCTAATTCCTCAAATTAGCTCAAGTAAATCCATAGATAACCTTAACCCCAAATGGGTTTAAATCTTCCAAGATCTTTATGATTTTACCAAATTGATGCTTAAACACAAGATTTCAAGATAGATTACCATACCTAACTCAATCTTTGTCTATCTCTTAGCTCTCTTCAATTCCTCCAAGTCCTATGGGTGATCTTCCTTCTTTTCCTTCAATTCTCTTCAATCATCTTCAAAGCCTCCATGGATGTTGGGAAAGTTGTCTCTCTTCCCTCTCTCTCTTTCACGGTTTCCTCTCTCTCTCTTTAGATATTTTGGTTTTTTTGACTCCAAAAAGATGAGTTCACCACTTATACAACTCATACACACCTATATATTTAATTATATAAGCTTTATCACAAATAAGGAGGGCCAAACACGCCCTTACGAATCGCACAAAATTAAATTTCAATTAAACATCCCAGATGACTCTAAAAATTGTGCTGATCATAAATATGTCCCCTGTTCTGGTTTCTGAAGCCTCTAAGGCCTTCAATTTGCAGTATAAAGTTAACCACCCAAATGTGCATTAACGAATCAGACAAATTAGATTTCCAATTAATTTTCCCAAATAGTTCTAAAAATTCCCATCAACATACCCAAGTACTCAATTTTTATTTCTAAACCCATAAAGGTCGGTAATTTCAATTTTAAGTCCGTAACTCAACAGATAAAGCTTCAATTCCAATAGATATAATTAAATTAAAACACATCATTTCATAATTAAATAAAGATGATTTCTTATACGCATTTTGGGGTCGTTACAGTTCAAATGTGTACATGTGTCACTTATCAATGTAACTATTTGTCAAACTATATATTCAAATGTCCAAATTATCTATTCAAATGTATACATGTGTTACATATCAATACAACTAACTGTTCAGATGTCTCATTATCTATAGGCGTGTCACCTATCTATTTAATATTACCTATCTGCCACAAACTACCATTGATGCCGACTGTAACAACCACCACCTTAATTACTTGCTAAATTATGTGATTAGTCTTGATTATGTGTTTTATGTTAATGATGTGCCATATGTTATTTGCCATGTGTTATTTGTCTTATAGTTATATGAACAGATGCATGGTGAATAGAAATAAACCTGTCTGAATCAGTAAACCATAAGATTAGAATTTAATATTTGGAATAAGAAATTAGCGCCTGATTTACCGTAGTATGTGTCAATTTAGCACAAAGAAAATTAGATTATGATGATAACTAAGTGAACTTGATTATGAATTTAAACTTGGAATTAATTAAGAATTATAGCAATGAGTTAGTCAATGAATAAGAAGGAGACTATAGGCTTAGTGGGTTTTGTAGAGAAATTGAGAGAGAGAGAGAGAGAGAGAGAACCCTAGAGCTCAAGAAGAATAAGAAAGGGGGATTGGAGCAAATCTTCACAAATTCAACTAAATAAGGTAAGAATTCTCCATTACTTTCTTGAATTGAGCTACCACACTCATAATCCCTTAGAATTTGATTTGGATTGGAATGAATGCATGATAAAGTAAGGGTTTTGGTGGGAAGATTTAGAGTTGAGACTCAATATGAACATAAATTGAAGAAGTGAAAGAATTAAGCTCATATCATTGACATATATAGCATTATGCATGTTTAATTCCTTGCTTCTTCTATGAGTTTTGAGATTTGAGGAGATCTCCATGGATTTTGAACTTGGAACTCCCCATATGCATGATTCTTGATTTTCTTCTTAAATTCAAGCTTTTGATCTTGTAAATGACAAAATGAATCTTATTTTTTTTAAGTCATGATTTTGTTGGAAGTTAGAAATGTGAAATTGAAGGTATTTTTGAGGGTTTTGAGCCTTGATTTTCATGAAATTGAAGTTGGTTTTGTAAAAGGGAAAAGTTCAATTTTTCAGCAGAATTTCGGACTGCAACTCCACCTACACCGCTCGAGTAGCCGGGGCCACTACACGAGTTGCGAGCCCTTCTCTACTCAAGATGCATTCTGCTTTGGCGCCGCTAGTGCGGCCAACAGGGCAGGCTCGATTTTTTTTTTTTTTTTTTTCCATTTGTTTGACTTCTCGGCCTCCGTTTGCATGGTTTTCAAGTCTTTTTCATATGCATATGCATTTCATGACCACAAAAGAAATGAAAGATCAAACAGGAACACTTTAGGGAATAAGTAACGTATATGTTATGAACCGATTAAATGGATGGATATATTTTGAATTGCTGTGCTTGCATGTGCCTGTGTAGGTCAAATGCCGCATCCTAACCATGTGTTTCAAAGAGCCAACTGTGAGTAACAATATTGTAAAGCTATATTCAAATTCTAATTATTTTCTAAATGATATTATCGAGTTCTATTTTTGAAACGATAATGTTTACTGCATGAATGATTTTCCTATTTTATGAATTGTATTCATGGCATCCATAACATCTGTTATTGCTTCTGTTCACTGTTACTGTTACAAAGATCTCTGTCAATTCCAATTCTTGGAACTTCTGTTTACTGTATTGATGGCAATCATATATGACTGCTTCATCTTTATGACCTACTATACTATTCTGATATTAGATGTACCACATATGACTACTATGATTTCATTATGACTCTGAAATGTATATGATTCTAAAATGTATGAAATACTGCTTTATGAACTGACTGTTTGAAATTGTTACAAGGATATCATTCATAAACCCCTTTACATAATTGTTATTCACTAGGCCCTAGCTCATTGTTTTAATATATAAATGTAGGTGATCAAGCACCAGACCAGACTTAGCGGCGTCAACCTCAGCCTTGTTTTGTCAACCCAACTGTTGTGCCTCACTTCGAGGTTCCTATTGGTCAAGCTTGAAGGCTTTTGGGTGGTGCAGAATTCACCCTTTTGACATTGTGATCAAATGTAATAGTTTTGTTTTGAGGTCTTTTTGTTTGACTGGTTTTAACTGATGTTTTCTTTTGTACATAAGCTTGACATAGTCTATCGTGGATGTGTATATATATATATGAAAGTTCATTTTGTTTCATCTAAGTCTCACAGCTCATTGGACATTATAGTTTATTATTTATCGACTTCCGCCAGCCCCTATTACTGTATTACTGTTAAGTAGGTCTTTGGTAATCTCAGATTACTGGCTGGTTACCTCTCTAATCCTTTGGAGCGGGGGTTGGATCGTGACACAGTGATATAAAAGCATGAGTTATACTGCACACACACATCCAAATGAGCTATAGGATGTCCTAGAAAAGAACTTAGGGTATTATCTGAGCATGTGTGGGTGTGTGTGGCCTTGTATCACAGCCCAAACCCGCCCCTATAGGTTTAGCATCGTAACCGGTCAGTAATCCTGGGATTACCAAAGGCCTTTGAACAATTAACACATAATAAGAGGCTACGGAAGCAAATATATAAAATATACATAGTCCATTGAGCTGTGTAGACATACATGGGATAGAAATTTCAAAACTTTATATACATACACGTGACGTCATAATTAGAATAGTCATACATCACATTCATTACAGATATAGCCAAAAGGGGACTTAGCCCAATATACAGATAAACGGAAAACTTTTCATAATCCAAAAGAAAATAAACTCTTATACGTTCACAAAACATGACCACATGACATTCGAAACCTCCTCAGGAGGCATAATGGCTGGCTGACAAAACCATAACTCCAGGTCATCAACTCCGAGCCTGGTCATGCGCCTGATCACCTACATACATAAATAATAAGATGAGCAGAAGCATAGTGAATAATAACAGAGTAAGGGTTTTAATTGAATGATGTCCTATATCAGTTCGGAAAACAGAGTTCATATTAGAAACAGATACATCTTCTTACACAAAAATCAAAGTTCATGCTTAATCATACGTGGTACATCCATTAGCGCTAACAGCACAGATACATAACAGATGGTAGTTATGTATAACTAGTTCTATAAAGGAACCTCCAGATCTGGGTAACAGATTAGAGATATGCTGAGCTCCATGATGGAGCCTCTAGTACAAGTAATAGATTGCAGACATATTAAGTTCCATGATGGAACCTCTATTACCGGGTAAAAGCTAAAAGATATCACATGATGCTAAGGATACCATGAATACATGTCAAAAATTGAACAATCATTCATTGTACAAAACATAACATTTCAGAAAACATATCTTATTTCATTATATAGAAAATAAATAAAGTTGAACATAAGTTTACTAAGTTATTACTCACAGATGGCTCCAAAAGTAGACAGATAAAGCAGACAAATCAGATGGCTCACGAAGCATGACCTACTCAAACATAACAGATACACATATTGAAACACATACTCGGATAGTACTTAACATGTCTCATTTCTTTCTTAATGTGTTTCTAAGTCTTATCCTCATTATTATGTCTTATTTGTGGTCTAGGAATGCTTAGGATGCAATGGGAATGCCAAAATGAGATTCAAAACACTTAGACATTTTTGCTAAAAACAGGGGTCTCACCCGAGCGTAACTTCCTTCGCTCAAGCAGGTGTATAAAAATGTGAGTGGTCACTCGAGCACAGATTCCTTCGCTCAGTAATCTGTAAACTTTACAAAAGTACTGGTTGCTTGATTTTTCCTCTCGACACACGCTCGACAATCGCTCGAGCGTGTGACTGGGGTCCTCGCTTGAATGCAGTTCTTGTCGCTCGAGCGGTCTGTAAAAATGGTAAACTTCTGGAAGCATGCATTTTACGCTCGATCCAACTTTTGGTCGCTCAAGCGGAAGTGCAAAAATACAAAGTGGTCGCTCGAGCATAGGTTTTGTCGCTCGAGCGAAGGAGCAGAATTCTGGAATTTCTAGATTTGCACTCCCAAGTTCAAAACTCGAATTCAAAGCTTTAAAATGCAGCCTTTGAGCCCTAAAACTTGAGAAAACATGTCCAAACCTATAAAACATAGAGAATTAAAGATCATTTCATGAAATCAAGGCCCAAAAGCATGTCATTTGCTCAAAATCAAACTTGAATTGTATGTATGTAGAACATGCATGAGTTGTTATGAATTCAACCCTCTAAAACATGATCAAGCAAGGTAAAATGGCATGAAGCTTAATGAATTCTCAAAACAATGGTAAGATGGACACATACATGAGAGACTCTTGAAATTAAACTCAAATTGTAATGAAATTGGACATGCATGCATGATATGATCTATACTTCATTCTAGCTCAATTTCAACTTAATTCTCTTGTATTCATGAACTCACCAACTCAAAAGCAAAACCAAAGGCTTGAATTCTTACCTTATACCTTGGATTCACAAGTGTACAGGCTCAAACTTCTAAACTCTCTTCAATTCTCCAACAATTCCTAGCAATTCTCCCATTCTCCCTTGTTAAACTCACTCTCACTCTTGGTCTCTATCTCTCTCACATGTTTGTAGCTCAAGAAGGATGAAATGAGAGTGTGAAATGTATACAAGGGTCCACTGGTGCCTTATATAGGCTTGGATTAAGGAATTCTTTAATTAGGCTTAATTGAGCATTAATTATTCTAATTATTTCGTTCTGAATCGAATTTCAATTAAACCTACCATAATGTTCTAAAAATTCCAACTAACACATAATTCAAGTCAATTTCGTGATCGAATGCCGATGAGGCATTCAATTCGTAGAACAAAACAAAAACACAAACAGATATTTCTACAACAAACGAATATAAACACAAATAATGCAATGCACATGTAATTAACTCAGGATTTCATCTTAATTACTTATTAGGCATACTTAATCAAAGATTAGTAGCTAAACACAGGTTGGGGTTATTATAGTCTTCCCCCCTTAAAGAGTTTGGTCCTCCAAACTCGAATTACCTTCAATCTGCAAGAATATCGGATCCAAAGGAAACAATTTTGGGTCTCTCTTCATCATATCTTCTTCAGTCTCCCAAGTTGCATATGTCTCTCCGTGGTTTTGCCAATCAACCTTCACTAACAAAATTTCTTTATTTCTTAGTCTCTTGATTCGTCGATTAACAATCTGTATTGGCCGTTCTTCATAGGTGAAATCCTCTTTCAGAAGCACATGAGTTGGTTTAATCACATGGAACAAATCTCTCAAATATTCCCAAAGCATTGAGACATGAAAAACATTGTGCATATTCTCCATAATTGGAGGTAGGGCCACTCGGTATGTTACTGAGTTGATTTTCTCTAAAACTTAATATGGGCCAATGTATCTGTGTGCTAGCTTTCCTTTCACCCCAAATTGTGTCTGACCTTTCATTGGAGTTACCTTAATAAAGACGTAGTCACCGACTTCGTATTCTCTGTCTTTTCTCCAGACATCGGCATAACTCTTTTGGCGGCTTTGTGCAGTTTTCAAACGTTGTTGGATTAGTTTCACTTTTTTAGTTGTTTCTTGCACAAGTTCCCAACAATGGTCTATCACCTACCTCAGCCCAACAAATCAGAGATTGGCACTTTCTGCCATACAAAGCTTCGTAAGGAGCCATTCCAATGCTTGAATGATAACTATTGTTATATACAAACTCGGCCAGAGGGAGGTAAGTCTCCTAGCTCCCTTGGAAGTCCAACACACACATCTATAACATATCTTCCAAAGTTTGATTGGTTCATTCAGATTGGCTGTCTGTCTATGGGTGGTAGACACTACTCAGTTGCAGTTCTGTTCCCAAAGCCTGTTGTAAACTCTACCAGAATCTTGACGTGAAATTTGAATCTCTGTCAGACACAATAGATACTGGCATGCCGTGTAATCTCACAATCTCATTTACATATATGTTAGCTAACTTGTCCGCATTATAAAAAGTTTTAACAGATAGAAAATGAGCAAATTTAGTCAAACGATCAACTATGACCTAGATAGAATCCATAGCTCGGGAAAAGTGAGGCAATCCAACAATGAAGTCTTTGGTAATGTGCTCCCATTTCTATTCCGGTATTGGAAATGGCTGGAGCAATCCAGTGGGTCATTGATGTTCAGCTTTAACTTGTTGGTAATGCAAACATCATAGTCTGCAATACTTTTCTTCATTCCAAGCCACCAGAAATTTTGTTTCAAGTCTTGATACATCTTTGTATTCCCCGGATGCATAGAAAATTTGGAGTTGTGGGCTTCAGACATAACACGTTTCCTCAATTTAGAATGGTCCGATACACAAAGTCTACCCTGAAGTTTCAACACATTGTTCTCCAATACAAATCCTGGCCTTGGTTTTGAGTCAATCCCATCAACAATTTTCTTCAAAAACTTATCTTCAAGTTGCTTCTCTCTAATGTCCTCTATGATTGTAGGCTGGGCAGAGATGGTTGCTAAAATCCCGCCATGTTCACATAACACAATTTTAATCTCATTCCTCTCTAAGTCCGACATCAACTCTTTCTGACCGGTGAGCAAACATGAAAAATTTCCCATTGATTTTTTGCTCAAAGCATCTACCACTGTATTTGCTTTCCCTAGATGGTACGAAATCTGCAAATCATAGTCTTTAATCAACTCGAGCCATCTCCTCTGTCTCATGTTCAATTCCCTCTGAGTAAAGAAATATTTTAAACTTTTTGTGATCGATATACACTTCACAAGTTATGCCATACAGATAGTGACACCAGATTTTCAAAGCAAAAATCACAACTGCGAGTTCAAGGTCATGGATCGGATAATTCTTCTCATGTGGTTGAAGTTGACGAGAAGCATAAGCAATCACCTTACCATTTTTCATTAGTACACATCCCAAACCTTTATATGAAGCGTCACTATAGATTTGAAACCCATCAGTACTGTTAGGTAAAGTCAAAATTGATGTAGTTACTAACCTTGTCTATAACTCTTGGAAGACAGACTTTCTTTGATCATTCTAATCAAACGGCACATTTTTCTGTGTCAACTATGTCAATGGCATGGCAAGTTTGGAAAAATCTGTCACAAATCTTCTATAATAGCTAGCAAGTCCCAGAAAACTTCAGACTTCTGATACATTGGTTAGTTTTGTCTAGTCCACAATAGCCTCAATTTTTTGTAGATCAACTGGTATGCCATCTTTGTTGATCACATGCCCCAAAAAGGTCACACTATCAAGCCAAAATTCACATTTGGAGAGTTTTGCGTACAATTTTCTTTCTCTCTGAGTCTGTAATACAATTCTTAAGTGATTTTCATGATCTTCCCTGCTTTTGGAATAAATCAAAATATCATCAATGATCGTTACCCCAAATGGCATTACCAAAAACTCATAGTGCCCATATCTAGTTTTAAATGCAGTTTTCTCTATGTCTTATGTCTTAACTTTCAATTGGTGATATCTAGATTGAAGGTCGATTTTCGAAAAGACTTGGGCTCCCTGAAGTTGGTCAAATAAATCATCTATTTGGGGTAGTGGATATTTGTTATTGATAGTTACTTTGTTCAATTCCCGATAATCAATACATAACCTCAGAAACCCATCTTTCTTTTTGACGAACAAAACAGGAGCACCCCAGGGTGAAGTGCTCGGTCGGATAAACTTCTTGTTTAACAGTTCTTGTAATTAGATTTTCAATTCTTTCAGTTCGGAAGTTGACATTCGATATGGGATTTTTGAAATAGGTTGTGTTCTAGGAACAACATCAATAGTAAACTCAATTTCCCTATCAATTAAGTCCCCAAGCAAATCGTCCGGAAAGACATTGGGAAATTCATTAACTATGGGGATGTTCTCTACCTTGGGACTGTCAGAAGTCACATTCAAAATGCAACACAAGTAACCGCGGCACCCTTTCCTCAACAATTTTCTAGCTTTCACAAAAGAAATCAAGTATGGTGGAGGAATTACCCCATTCCCAACAAATACAAAGTCGGGTACACCAGGTGGTCGAAACACCACAGTTTTATTTACACAGTCAATAGTTGTACAATACTTCGTCAACCAGTCCATACCAAGTATGCAGTCAAAATGATCAACACCCAATGGCAGCAAATCAATATATAATGTCGTGTCACCAATCACAATGTCACATGCCAGATAAACATACGTGCATACCATAGAACTTCCAGATGGTGTAGATACAGATAACAAATAATTCATAGGTTCTAATGGTCTAATCAATCTTTGAGAGAAAGCATGCGATACAAAGGATTATGTAGAACCAGAATCTATCAGCACATATGCATTTTCAACACAAATAGGGAGTATACGTGACACCATAGCTTCGATGTTCTGCACATCACCAGGAACTAGTGTGAAAACTTGGCCTTGTCTCAAAGTTTCTCTCCCAGTGTTAGCTCTCGTATTTGTTCTGGCTACAGAAGCGAACCTAGCTGAACTTGTTGCAAGGCGGTTAGCATTATTAGATCCAAGTTGGCAATCTTTCACTACATGGCCAGTCCTGCCCCATCGTAAACAAGCACCGGATGCCCGGTCACATACACCTCTATGTTTCCTTCCACATTCAGGACAAACTAGTATAGACCCACTGCTCTGACTTGAGCTACTTGTAGACCCCGTGTTCTGCTTCTTGTTTACAAAAGAACAGCCATTTCTGAAATTGTACCCAGACCTTTTACCTCTCTATTCTGTTGTCGGCGCTTTAACTTTTTTTTTTTTGCTGCCAGATTGGCCTCTGTCATCAATGCTCTGTCAAGTACATCCACATATGTAGGTAGTTTTAGGACACCTACCCAATCAAATATATCTAGGTCCAATCCACCTTCAAATTTTTGGGCTTTCTTGTAGTCCATATCCACCATATGAGGAGCAAATCGATCCAACTCAGTGAATTTAGCCTCATACTCGACTACAGACATGTTGTCTTGCTTGAGTTCCTGGAATTCTGATACTTTTCGGTCCGAAAAACACTAAGGAAAGTACTTGTCATAGAAGATTTCATTAAATTGAGCCCATGTCATCTTCCCGTTGCTAGTTCGGATTAACAACCACCATCTTCGAGCTTCATCTTTTAGAGTATAGGTGGCCAAGAGAACCTTCTGAGTCTTGAAACAGGGAAATACTTCAAATAATTTTTCCGTCTTGAGTAACCATGTTTCTGCCTTCAATGGTTCAATACCACCCAAGAAAGTCGGTGGTTTCATATTCATGAACTTCTGAGTTACATTTATGATGTCATTGTTATCCAGTTCAATTTGCACTAGCAGAGGTAAAAGGGGCAAAGGTTGTTGCCTCAAAGATTCTGTTAAGGCTGTAAGCATTTGTTCCATTCGTCTCATTCGGGCTTCAGAAGATTCACTTGTATCATTACCCCTTGCATTCTCCATCTTTCTATAGGTAAATAAAACAATAATAAATATAGGCATAATCTTGTCCAATTCTTTCAATTTCACATGTTCATGTTCAGCTTCAATTTTCAGATTCAGTTTTCATAGTATAGAAATTAACACACACACTCATGCAGATGAAATGTCCCTACTTCTTTTCTAGGACATCCTATAGCTCATATGGACTTGTGTGTGCAGTATAACACGTGCTCTGATACCACTCTATCATGACCCAAACCCGCTTCTATAGGTTTAGTGTTATAGCCAGTAATCCTGGGATTACTAAAGGCCTCTGAACAATTAATGCATAAGAAGGGGCCGCGAAAGCAAATATATAAAATATACATAGTCCATTGAGCTGTGTAGACATACATGGGACAGAAATTTCAAAACTTTAAATACATACACATGACGTCACAATTAAAATAGTCAGACGTCACATTCATTATAGATATAGCCAAAAGGGGACTTAGCCCAGTATACAGATAAACATAAAACTTTTTCATAATCTAAAAGAAAACAAAGTCTTATACGTTCACAAAAAATGACCACATGACATTCGAAACCTCCTCGAGAGACACAACGGCTGGCTGACAAAATTATAACTCTAGGTCATCAACTCTGAGCCTGGTCACGCGCCTAATCACCTATACATAAATAATAAGGTGAGTGAAAACCCAGTGAATAATAACAGAGTAAAGGGTTTTAATTGAATGATGTCACATATCAAATTTGAAAAACAGAGTTCATATCAGAAACAGATACATCTTCTTACATAAAAATAAAAGTTCAGGCTTAATTAGACGTGGTACATCCATTAGCGCTAACAGAACAGATATAGAACATATAGCGGTTATGTGTAACCAGTTCCATAAAGGAACCTCCGGATCTAGGTAACAGATAACAGATATGCTGAGCTCCATGATGGAGCCTCCGGTACGGGTAACAGATTGCAGACATATTAAGTTCCATGATGGAACCTCCATTACTGTGTAACAGCTAAAAGATATCACATGATGCTAAGGATGCCACGAATACATGTCAGAAATTGGACAATCATTCATTGTGCAGAACATAACATTTTAGAAAATATATCTTATTTCATCATACAGAAAATAAATAAAGTTAAACGTTGCTTTACTAAGTTATTACTCACAGATGGCTCCAAAAGCAGACAAATCAAATGGCTCATGACGCGTGACCTATACAAATATAATAGATACACATATTGAAACACACACTCGAATAGAACTTAACTTATGTCGTTTCTTTCTTAGTGTATTTCTAAGTCTTCTCCTCATTATTATGTCTTATTCGTGGTCCAGGAATGCCTAGGATGCAATTGGGATGCCAAAATGAGTTTCAAAACACTTAGTCATTTTTGCTAAAAACAGGGGTCTTGCTCAAGCGCAACTTCCTTCACTCGAGTGGGTGTATAAAAATGTGAATAATCGCCCGAGCATAGACTCCTTCGCTCGAGCGGTTTGTAAACTCTACAAAAGTACTGGTTGCTTGATTTTTTCACTCAATGTAAGCTTGATGATCACTCGAGCGTGAGATTGGGGTCCTTGCTTGAGCGCAGCTCTTGTCGCTTAAGTGGTCTATAAAAATGGTAAACTTCAGGGAATATGCATTTTACGCTCAAGCCAACTTTTGGTCGCTCGAGCAGAAGCGCAAAAATACAGAGTGGTCACTCAAGCGCAAGTTCTATCACTCGAGCGAAGAAGCAGAATTCTGGAATTTCCAGATTTGCACTCCCAAGTTTAAAACTCTAATTCAAAGCTTTAAAATGCAACCTTTGGGCCCCAAAACTTGAGAAAACATGTCTAAACTTGTAAAACATAGAAAATTAAAGATTATTTCATGAAATCAAGGCCTAAACGCATGTCATTTGCTCAAAATCAAACTTGAATTGTATGTATGTAGAACATGCATGAGCTGTTATGAATTCAACCTTCCAAAACATGATCAAGTGTCACGACCCAAACCCACCCCTATGGGTTTAGTACCGTAACCGGCCAGTAATCCGAGATTACCGAAGGCCTACTTAATAGTGAAACAGTAATACAGAGTATAGGGGCTGGCGGAAGCCAAAACAGTAATTAAAAGATGTCCAATGAGCTATGACAGTCTGTATGCAAAAGACTTTTTATAAGATATATACAGTCAGTACCCAAACAGTATGCACAGTATTTACAATAATCCAGATCAGGGACTTGATCCCTATTAAGATAGTACAGTACAAAAACATTCAGTCTATACAGATCAAAAACAAAAAGGGAAAAACTAAAACACTCCTAAACAGCCTTGGCTTGAAGAACTTGGAACCTCGCAGTGAGGCACGGTAGTTGGCTTGACAAAACGGGAGTTTAACCCAACGCTCCTAGCAACGGTCCGGTGCCTGTACACCTACATATATATATGAGCAGTGAGCTAAAGCCCAGTGAATAACATATGCGTAAAGAGGTTAAGAATGAATGTCCTTTCAGTATTGAAAACAGTCAATTATCAGTATATCAGTCATTCAGTTTGTGGCTCATATTTCATGCCATAACAGTCATTCAGAAACTATAATAGTCATATGTGGTACATCCAATAGCAAAGCAGTACAGTAGATCTAAACAGACCGAACAGTCAGTTAATAGCCATCATATCAGTAAACAGCAGTGGTTCCAACATGGGAACCGACAGAGATCTCTGTGTCAGTAGCAGTACAGTACAGTAACAGTATGTTGCTATGGATGCCACGAATACAGTTCACAAATAGGACATCATTCATTCAGTGACAGTATCATTTCAGAAAACAATACAGTTCAATTGTTCAGAAGATAATCATTATTGAACATATCTTTACAACATTATTACTCACAAAGTTCTGGGCTACAGATAAGCTAGAGCATCGCCGGATGCCAACCCTACACAGTTACAGAGTGAACACACACTAAGCTACACAGTTGGGAAAAATAATAACTTAATCCCTAATTTGCCTCGATGTGGTTCTATATCAATATCCTCCTTAAGATGCCTTAAACATGCCCTAAGAATGCCTAGGATGGAAAGAGGATGCAAAGATGCACTTTTAAACACATTACAAAATTTTCAGAAAACAGGGGTCACGCTCGAGCGTGGATTTCTACGCTCGAGCGGACATGCAGACAAAGGTTCCCCGCTCGAGCGTCACTTCTCATGCTCGAGCAGACTGCAAAACATGGCAAAAGTACTGGATGTGTGAAAATCGCGCTCGATGGGCGCTCGACACTCACTCGAGCATGTGACACAAGTCCCCGCTTGAGCGTGCATTTCCCAGCTCGAGCGGACTATAAAACAATGCAAAGTGCTGGGAGCAGGTATTCCACGCTCGAGCGCCAATTTCCCCGCTCGAGCGTGAGTCCAAATTCTGGAAATTCCAGATTTAAACCTCAAGCTCAAAACCAAGTTTTAATGCACCAAATTCGATCCTCTTGGGCCAATTTTTTGGAAAACTCCTCAAAACTCATAATATAACATGTTTCAAAGATCAATTTGGGAAATCAAAGCCCAAAGGTAGTTCAATTAAATCCAATTTCAAACCAAAGTTCAAGAACATACTTCCAATGTGACATGCATGAATTTAAACCAATTCAAAGCTTCAATCACTAGCTCAAATGAGCCAGTCTTTTCAAAACAAGATGAAGTCATGGACTATAACCGCAATATGGACATGCATGAAACAATTTTCCATGGAAACAACTTTAAACTCATCCATATAGGCATGCATGCATGATATATGCCACAATGCAACATGCTAGGTCCAATTCAAGACTCAACTCTTCAATATAACATGAATGTAACATGAACCATGCAAGAACTATCTTAAATACACAATCAAGAAGGTAATTACTCTACCTTAAGTTTCCAACTCCAAGTATAGAAGCTCAATTTTGCAATTATCTTCCAAATCCTCTTAGCCTCCAAGCAAATTCAAGATGAAAACAAGTTTTCCTCACACTCTCTCTCTCTAGTCGGCTATGGCTCAAGAAATGGGCTGATGAAATGTTGATTCTAAGTCTCAAAATATGATATGGAGTGGGCCACTAAGTGGCAAGGTTGTAAATAAGGCCACCTCTTGTAATTTATCAATATTTAATCTAATTTAATCATACCAAATCACATTTCACATAAATATACCATAAAATCACATTAATCCTAATTAGCATAAAACATCAATCAATTTCAGATTCGGCCACCGATAAGGCCTTCAATTTGCAGTTTAAAGCATGAAACATGAACAGATGCATTTAATAGTCAACAGATAGAATTGCATTCAAACTAGCACAATCAATCAATCAGTTTAGTAATTTAGTCAGTCAGTCAATTAGCATGCTTAATCATAGATTAGCACTAATCGGTAGTGTTATCAGTAAACAGTGATGAGGGTTGTTACAGTCTCCCCTCCTTATAAAGAGTTTGGTCCTCCAAACTCGAATTACCTTCATTCTGGAAGAAAACAGGATTCAGTGGGAACAATTTAGGATATCTCTTCATCATATCATCTTCCCTCTCCCAAGTGGCATACACGCCACCATGGTTTTGCCAGTCAACTTTCACTAACAGAATCTCTTTATTCCTTAACTTCTTGATCCGTCTATTCACAATCTGAATAGGCCGTTCTTCGTAAGTGTAGTTGTCACTTAGCACTACACGGGTAGGCTCAATCACATGGAAAGGATCCCAGAGGTAATCCCTCAACATTGAAATATGGAAGACATTATGCATATGCTCTATTTCAGGAGGAAGTGCTACTTGATACGCTACCGGATTGATTTTCTCAATAATCTCAAACGGTCCGACATACCTTGGCGCTAGCTTACCCTTGACTCCAAAACGAGTCTGGCCTTTCATCGGTGTCACTTTAACAAAAATGTGATCACCTACTTCATATTCTTTGTCTCACCTGCGGACATCCGCATAACTTTTCTATCGACTCTATGCAGTTTTCAATCTCTGTTGAATCAATTCACTTTCTCGGTAGTTTCATAGACAATCCCGGGCCCAAGCAAAGGCCCATCTCCAACTTCTGCCCAGCAAATCGGAGATCTACATTTTCTGCCATACAAAGCCTCGAAAGGCGCCATACCGATGCTTGAATGAAAGCTGTTGTTGTAAGCAAATTCGGCTAAAGGCAAATGGCTTTCCTAATTTCCCTGGAAATCAAGGACACACATTCTCAGTAAATCCTCCAGAGTCTGGATGGTTCTTTCTGACTGACCATCTGTCTAAGGATGGTATGCACTACTCAGTCTCAGTTCAATTCCCAATGCTATCTGTAGGCTTTGCCAAAATCTCGATGTAAACTTCGAGTCCCTATCAGAAACAATGGACACAGACACTCCATGCAATCTAACAATCTCATCAATATAGATTACAGCCAATTTGTCCGCATTATAAATTGTTTTGACAAGTAAGAAATGAATAGATTTAGTCAGTCTATCAACAATAACCCAAATTGAATCCATAACTTTACTGGAGCGAGGTAAGCCAACAATAAAATCCATGGTGATATGATCTCATTTCCACTCCAGTATCGATAAGGGTTGCAGTAAGACTGCGGGTCGTTGATGTTCGGCTTTAACTTGTTGGCAATGAAGACATTTTGATACAAAATCAGCAATTTCTTTCTTCATTCCCGGCCACCAGAAATTCAGTTTCAAGTCTTGGTACATTTTTGTATTTCCTAGATGGATAGATAATTTCGAATTGTGGCCTTCTTACAGAATTCTTCTTTTCAGTTCAGAATCAATCGGTACACACAATCTTCCCTGGAATTTCAACACATTATTCTCAAATTTGAAATCCGACCTCGGTTTGGATTCCCGTTCTTCAATGATCTTCTTCAAGAAGTCATCCTATTGCTGTTTCTCTTTAATCTCTTCAATCAGTGCTGGTTGATCAGAAATAGCAGCTATTGTTCCACCTTGTTCACGCAAAATGATCTCAACTTCAAGTCTTTCAAGGTCACATAGCAATTCTTTCTGCCCAGTGAGTAAACAAGCTAAATTTCCAATCGATTTCTGACTCAGTGCATCGACAACGGTGTTAGCTTTTCTTGGATGGTACAGAATTTGCAGGCCATAGTCTTTTATCAGTTCTAACCATCTCCGCTATCTCATGTTCAGTTCTTTCTGTGTGAAGAAGTATTTCAAACTCTTGTGGTCTATATACACCTCACATGTTGCCCCATAAAGGTAGTGACGCCAAATTTTCAGTGCAAACACTACTGCAGCAAGTTCTAAATCATAGGTCGGGTAGTTCTTTTCATGTGGTCTCAGTTGTCGGGAAGCATATGAAATAACTTTACCATTATGCATTAAAACACATCCCAAACCCTTATAAGAAGCATCACTATATACAGTATAACCATCCGTACCTGAGGGTAAGGTGAGAATCGGTGCAGTCACTAGTCGAGTTTTCAACTCCTGAAAAGTTGATTCCCTCTGATCGGTCCAGTCAAATGATATCCCCTTCTAAGTCAGCTGTGTTAGTGGTAGGGCAATTTTGGAGAAATCTTTGACAAACCTTCTGTAATACCCGGCTAAGTCTAGAAAACTTCGGACTTCGGTGACATTTGTCGGTCTAGGCCAGTTCACTACTGCTTCGATTTTCTGCAAGTCAACTGTAATACCATCCTTACTGATCACATGTCCCAAAAACATCACAATGTCTAGCCAAAATTCATATTTAGTTAGTTTTGCATAAAGTTTCTGTTCTCTTGGGGTCTGCAAAGCAATTCTCAAATGACGTTCATGTTCCTCCGTGCTTTTGGAATAAATTAAAATGTCATCTATGAATATAACAATAAAGTCATCTAGGAATGGTTTGAAAATTCTATTCATATGGTCCATAAATGCAGCAGGCGCATTGGTAACTCCGAAAGGCATAACTAAGAATTCATAATGTCTATACCTCGTTCGAAAGGCAGTCTTTTCAATGTCCCCTGGTTTGACTTTCAACTGATGGTATCCAGGTCTAAGGTCAATTTTAGAGAACACTTGGGCACCCTATAACTGGTCAAATAAATCATCAATGCGAGGCAATGGATATTTATTTTTCACTATTACCTTGTTCAGTTCACGGTAGTCAATGCAGAGTCTCAATAAGCCGTCTTTCTTTTTCACAAATAAGACTGGCGCACCCCACGGTGAAGTACTGGGCCTAATGAACTTCTTATCTAACAATTCTTGCAGCTGAACTTTGAACTCTTTCAGTTCGGTAGGTGCCATTCTGTAACGAGCTTTAAAAACTGGCTGTGTACCCCGCATCACATCAACGGTGAATTCAATCTCCCTATCAATCAAATCCCCTGGCAAATCATCTGGAAACACATCTGGGAATTCTTTGACTATAGAATACTGTTCACATCAGTTTTAGCATCAGTAGGTACAGTCAATACAGAACATAGATACCCCTTACACCCCTTTCTAATCAGTTTACAAGCTTTCATAAATGAAATCAGATATGGGGGAGGTACTACTCCAACTCCATTAAACACGAATTCAGGCAATCCAGGTCGACGGAAAACAACTTGTTTTGTTACACAGTCTATGGTGGCATGATATTTTGTTAACCAGTTCATTCCCAATATTACATCAAAATGGTCAATGTTCAATGGCAGTAAATCAATATACAGATGAACATCCGCAACAATAATCTCACATGCAGGGTACATATAAGCACAAGTCATAGATCCTCCAACAGGTGAAGATACAGCTAACAGATAGTTCATAGGTTCTAGTGGTCTATTCAATTTCGCGAAAAAGCATGCGATACATATGAATGTGTAGACCCCGAATCAATCAAAACATACACATTTTGAGCACAAATAGAAAGTATACCTGACACAACGGTCTCGGTATTTTGCACATCTCCCGGTACGAGTGCAAACACCCGACCTTGCCTCATAGGCTCTTTTCCAGTAGCTTTAGGGTTAGGTTTTGGTACAACAGTTGATGCTGCTGTGCTAGGGGCAGCTTTACTATTGCCCTGTGAAGTGGAAGGGCAATCTTTGACCATGTGGCCCACCTTGCCACACCTGTGACAAGCACCAGAAATTTTATAACAAACTCTCTTATGGTTCTTACCACATTCGGAACAGGGCGGTATGGAACGGTTCCCTTGACTAAAGCTAGTCGTAGACTCTGTATTCTGCTTTTTGTTCAACGGATTGTTCCTGCCTTTCTTGAATTTAAAGCCTCGTCTCTTACCACGCCATTCAGACGCTGGTGTTTCAGTTTGTTTCAGTGATTCAATATTGGATTCAGCTATAATGGCCCGGTCAAGAACATCCACATACATGTGCAATTTCAACACATTAATTTTGTCAAGTACTTCGACATTAAGGCCACCTTCAAATTTCTTGGCCTTCTTATAGTCAGTGTCCACCATGTGTGGTGCATATCTGGCAAGTTCAGTAAATTTCGATTCATATTCAGCAATAGACATGGTACCTTGCCTCAACTGTTCAAATTCAGTCACCTTGCGGTCTCGGACACACTTTGGAAAGTATTTCTCAAAGAAGGACTCTTTAAACTGAGCCCAATTTATAGTAGTATTGGTGTCGCAGACCAGCATCCACCACCTTCTGGCCTCTTCTTGTAAGGTGAAGGTAGCCAATAGCACTTTGTGTGCTTCAGAACACGGAAAGACTTCAAATAATTTTTCGGTTTCTAGCACCCATGCCTCGGCCTTTAATGGTTCAAGGCCTCCCTGGAATGATGGCGGTTTCATCTTACTAAACTTCTGCATTAGAGTGATGATGTCATCATTCACATTCTGTTCCGGCTGTACCGGAGGAGGTGGGGGCTGTTGGTTCTGTTGTTGCTGTTGCCTTAAGGCTTCAGTCAGTAGTTCAACAGTTCTTTCTAATCTCACCATTCTGGCGTCAGATGATTGAGTTTCATCAATAGTCCTTGCATTATCCATTTCACTATATGCAACACAGCAATAATAAACATAGGAAGTTGCATACTTTAAACATTTAACACATTAGCACATATATTCACGTCATGGTCACACACACCTTTTTCAATGCTCGTGTAATGCCCTAATCACTTTTCTAGGACATCCTATAGCTCATTTGGACACGTGTGTGCGGTATAACTCGTGGTTTAATATCGCTCTGATACCACTCTGTCACGACCCAAACCCGCCCCTATGGGTTTAGTACCGTAACCAGCCAGTAATCTGAGATTACCGAAGGCCTACTTAACAGTGAAACAGTAATACAAAGTACAGGGGCTGGCGGAAGCCAAAACAGTAATTAAAAGATGTCCAATGAGCTGTGACAGTCTGTATGCAAAAGACTTTTTATAACATATATGTAGTCAGTACCCAAACAGTATGCACAGTATTTACAATAATCCAGATCAGGGACTTGATCCCTATTAAGATAGTACAGTACAAAAACATTCAGTCTATACAGATCAGAAACAAAAAGGGAAAAACTAAAACACCCCTAAACAGCCTTGGCTTGAAGGACTTAGAACCTCGCAGTGAGGCACGGTAGTTGGCTTGACAAAACGGGAGTTTAACCCAACGCTCCTAGCAACGGTCCAGTGCCTGTACACCTACATATATATATGAGCAGTGAGCTAAAGCCCAGTGAATAACATATACGTAAAGAGGTTAAGAATGAATGTCCTTTCAGTATTGAAAACAGTCAATTATCAGTATATCAGTCATTCAGTTTGTGGCTCATATTTCATGCCATAACAGTCATTCAGAAACTATAATAGTCATATGTGGTACATCCAATAGCAAAGCAGTACAGTAGGTCTTAACAGACCGAACAGTCAGTTGATGGCCATCATATCAGTAAACAGTAGTGGTTCCAACATGGGAACCGACAGAGATCTCTGTGTCAGTAGCAGTACAGTACAGTAACAGTATGTTGCTATGGATGCCACGAATACAGTTCACAAATAGGACATCATTCATTCAGTGACAGTATCATTTCAGAAAACAATACAGTTCAATTGTTCAGAAGATAATCATTATTGAACATATCTTTACAACATTGTTACTCACAGAGTTCTGGGCTACAGATAAGCTAGAGCGTCACCGGATGCCAACCCTACACAGTTACAGAGTGAACACACACTAAGCTACACAGCTGGGAAAAATAATAACTTAATCCCTAATTTGCCTCGGTGTGGTTCTACATCAATATCCTCCTTAAGATGCCTTAAACATGCCCTAGAAATGCCTAGGATGGAAAGAGGATGCAAAGATGCACTTTTAAACACTTTACAAAAATTTTAGAAAATAGGGGTCACGCTCGAGCGGACATGCAGACAAAGGTTCCCCGCTCGAGCATCACTTCCCACGCTCGAGCAGACTGCAAAACATGGCAAAAGTACTGGATGTGTGAAAATCGCGCTCGATGGGCGCTCAACACTCACTCGAGCATGTGACACAAGTCCCCGCTCAAGCGTGCATTTCCCCGCTCGAGTGGACTGTAAAACAATGCAAAGTGCTGGGAGCACGTATTCCACGCTCGAGCGCCAATTTACCCGCTCGAGCGTGAGTCCAAATTCTGGAAATTCCAGATTTGAACCTTAAGCTCAAAACCAAGTTTTAATGCACCAAATTCGATCCTCTTGGGCCAATTTTCTGGAAAACTCCTCAAAACTCATAATATAACATGTTTCAAAGATCAATTTGAGAAATCAAAGCCCAAAGGTAGTTCAATTAAATCCAATTTCAAACCAAAGTTCAAGAACATACTTCCAATGTGACATGCATGAATTTAAACCAATTCAAAGCTTCAATCACTAGCTCAAATGAGCCAGTCTTTTCAAAACAAGATGAAGTCATGGACTATAACCGCAATATGGACATGCATGAAACAATTTTCCATGGAAACAACTTTAAACTCATCCATATAGGCATGCATGCATGATATATGCCACAATGCAACATGCTAGGTCCAATTCAAGACTCAACTCTTCAATATAACATGAATGTAACATGAACCATGCAAGAACTATCTTAAATACACAATCAAGAAGGTAATTACTCTACCTTAAGTTTCCAACTCCAAGTATAGAAGCTCAATTTTGCAATTATCTTCCAAATCCTCTTAGCCTCCAAGCAAATTCAAGATGAAAACAAGTTTTCCTCACACTCTCTCTCTAGTCGGCTATGGCTCAAGAAATGGGCTGATGAAATGTTGATTCTAAGTCTCAAAATATGATATGGAGTGGGCCACTAAGTGGCAAGGTTGTAAATAAGGCCAACTCTTGTAATTTATCAATATTTAATCTAATTTAATCATACCAAATCACATTTCACATAAATATACCATAAAATCACATTAATCCTAATTAGCATAAAACATTAATTAATTTCAGATTCAGCCACCGATAAGGCCTTCAATTTGCAGTTTAAAGTATGAAACATGAACATATGCATTTAACAGTCAACAGATAGAATTGCATTCAAACTAGCACAATCAATCAATCAGTTTAGTAATTCAGTCAGTCAGTCAATTAGCATGCTTAATCATAGATTAGCACTAATCGGTAGTGTTATCAGTAAACAGTGGTGAGGGCTGTCACATCAAGCAAGATAAAATGGCATGAAACTTAATGAATTCTCAAAACAATGGTAAGATGGACACATGCATGAGAGACTTCTTGAAATTAAACTCAAATTGTGATGAAATTGGACATGCATGGATGGTATGATCTATACTCCTTCATTCTAGCTCAATTTCAACTTAACTCTCTTGTATTTATGAACTCACCAACTCAAAAGCAAGACCAAAGGCTTGAATTTATACCTTGGATTCACAAGTGTACAGGCTTAAACTTCTAAACTCTCTTCACTTCTCCAACAATTCCTGGCCATTCTCTCATTCTCCCTTGTTGAACTCACTCTTACTATTGGGCTCTCTCTCACGCGTTTGTAGCTCAAGAATGATGAAATGAGAATGAAAAATGTATACAAGGGTACACTAGTGCCTTATATTGGCTTGGATTAAGGAATTCATTAATTAGGCCTAATTGAGAAAATTATTCTAATTATTTCATTCCGAATCAAATTTCAATTAAACCTACCATAATGTTCTAAAAATTATAACTAACACATAATTCAAGTCCATTTCGTGATCGGATGCCGATGAGGCCTTCAATTTGCAGAATAAAACAGAAACACAAACAGATATTCCTACAGCAGATAGATATAAACACAAATAATGCAATGCACATGTAATTAACTCAGGATTTCATCTTAATTACTTATTAGGCGTACTTAATTAAAGATTTGTAGCTAAACACAGGTCGAGGTTGTTACACCTTGTTATGTGAACCATCTTTTTCCTATGTTTATTATTACTATGTTTACATATAGACCAATGGAGAACCCAAGACATACAGATGAAACTGAATCTTTAGATGCAAGAATAGACCGGTTGGAAAGAATGGTGAAATTATTGACAAAATCTTTGAGGCAATAATAGAAACAACCATTTCCACATCCTCCTCAGCCACCAATCCAAGTTGAGCCAAACAACAATGAAGACATTATAGCTTTGACATAGAAATTAAATAAAATGAAGTCGCCAACCTTTTAGGGAGGTCGTGACCCTTTGAAAGCCGAAGCTTGGATCTTGGAAATTGAAAAGTTGTTTAACGTTTTTCCATGTTCGAAGGTGCAAAAGGTTTTACTAGCCATCTTTACTTTGTAAGAGGAAGCAAGACAGTGGTGGATGCTCATTCGAGACAATAATGGTTATGAAAAATACTTCCCTCAATGTGTCTAGGACCGCAAAGTATCAAAATTTGAGTAGTTAATGCAGGGTACTATGTCGGTGGCCGAGTACAAAGCAAAATTTACAGAGCTTGCTCGATATGCACCACACATGGTTGATACTAACTATAAGAAAGCTAGAAAGTTTAAAGGTGGACTCAATGTTGAAGTGCTTGATCGGGTGAATGTGTTGAAATTGACAAAGTATGTTGATGTTCTTTATAGAGCTCTTATGTTCGAGGCAAACATTGCAGCTCTAAGGTAGGCCAAGGCACCGATAAATGATTGGAAGGGTAAAAAGCAAGGGTTTAACTTTAAGAAGGGCCAGAACAACTTGAACAACTTGCAGAACAAGAAACAAAATACAGGGTCATCGAACAGTTCTAGCCAAGGGAATAATTCTATGCCGCCTTGCCCAGAATGTGGTAAAAGACACAAAGGTGTTTGCTACAAGATTTCGGGAGCATGTTTTAGGTGTTGCAAAACTGGAAACATGGTCAAGGATTTTCCTCTCTTGCCACAAACCACTAATAAACCTATGACAAGTTCAACAGCATCAGCCTCAACACCAAAATCCAATCCAAGAGCTACTACAGGGAAAGAACCTCTAAGGCAAAGCCTGGTTTTTGCGCTTGTACCGGGTGAAGTGCAAAATACTGAGGTGGTAGTGTCAGGTATACTCCTTATCTGTGCCCAAAATGCTTATGTTTTGATTGATTTGGGGTCTACACACTCTTTTATGTCATATGCTTTTTCTCAAAAATTAACTAGACCCTTGGAATCGATGAATTATTTGTTAGTTCTGTCTTCACCAACTGGGGGGGTCCATGACTTGTGCATATATGTATCCTGCATGTGACCTTTTTGTTGGGGATATGATTTTATATGTTGATTTGTTACCTCTGAAGATTGATCATTTTGACATAATTTTGGGGATAGATTGGTTAACGAAATACAATGCTACTGTTGACTGTGTAACTAAGCAAATTGTTTTTTGCCCACTTGATTTGCCTAAATTTACGTTTAGTGGGATTGGTCTTGTACCTCCCCCGTATTTGATCTCATCTATGAAAGCTTGCAAGTTGATTAGCAAAGGCTGTAGGGGATATTTATGTTGTGTATTGACTATGTCTACTGTTGATAAAGCTAATGTGGGCAGTATTCCTATAGTTAGAGAGTTCCCAAATGTTTTCCCAGATGACTTGCCAGGGAATTTAATTGACAGGGAGAGTGAGTTTACCATTGAGGTTATACCAGGTACACAGCCAATTTCCAAAACTCCATACCAAATGTTGACTACTGAATTGAAAGAGTTAAAGATTCAATTACAAGAGTTATTGGACAAAAAGCTTATTCAACCTAGTACTTCACTGTGGGGCGCTCCAGTTCTATTTGTGAAAAAGAAGGATTGTTCATTGGGACTATGTATTGATTACCGCAAGTTGAACAAAGTGACTGTGAAGAACAAGTATCCGCTGCCTCACATTGATGATTTGTTTGACCAATTGCAAGGGGCCCAAGTATTTTTCAAAATTGATCTTAGATTTGGATACCACCAATTGAAAGTCAAAGATGAAGACGTAGAAAGACTGCTTTCCAAACAAGGTACGGGCATTATGAATTTCTTGTTATGCCTTTCGGAGTAACTAATGCACCAACTGCTTTTATGGATCTTATGAATAGAATTTTTAGACCGTACCTCGATGAGTTTGTTGTTGTTTTATATCGATGATATTTTGATCTATTCCAAAAGTAAAGAGGAACATGAACATCACTTGAGACTTGTTTTGCAAACCTTGAGGGAGAAGAAATTGTATGCTAAATTAAGGGTTTTGGTGGGAAGATTTAGAGTTGAGACTCCATATGAACATAAAGTGAAGAAGTGAAAGAATTAAGCTCATATCATTGACATACATTACATTATGCATGTTTAATTCCTTGCTTCTTGTATGAGTTTTGAGATTTGAGGAGGAGATCTCCATGGATTTTGAACTTGGAACTCACCACATGCATGATTCTTGATTCTCTTCTAAAATTCAAACTTTTGATCTTGTAAATGACAAAATGAATCATATTTTATGATTTTGTTGGAAGTTAAAAATGTAAAATTGAAGGTCTTTTTGAGGGTTTTGGGCCTTGATTTTCATGAAATTGAAGTTGGTTTTATAAAAGGGAAAAGTTCAATCTTTCAACAGAATTTTAGACTACAACTCCACCCAGACCGCTCCAGCAGCCTGGGCCACCGCATGTGCGGCCAACAAGGCAGGCCCGGTTTTGTTTTCTTTTCATTTTTTTGACTTTTGGGCCTCCGTTTGCATTGTTTTCAAGTGTTTTTCATATGTAAATGCATTTCATGACCACAAAAGAAATGGAAGATCAAATAGGAATGCTTTAGGGAATAAATAACGGATAGGTTATGAACCGATTGAATAGATGGAATGTATTTTGAACTGTTGTGCTTGCATGTGTCTCTGTAGGTCAAACGCCGCATCCTAACCACATGTTTCAAGGAGCCAACTGTGAGTAACAATGTTGTAAAGCTATGTTCAAATTCTAATTATTTTCTGAATGATATTATCAAGTTCTATTTCTGAAACGATAATGTTTACTGCATGAATGATTGTCCTGTTTTATGAACTATATTCATGGCATCCATAACATTTGTTACTGCTACTATTCACTGTTACTTTTACAGAAATCTCTGTCAATTCCAATTTTGGGAACTTCTATTTACTGCAATGATGGCCATCATATATGATTGCTCGGTCTTTATGACCTACTGTATTGTTCTGCTACTAGATATACCACGTATGACTGCTATGATTTTATTATGACTCTAAAATGTATGAAATACTGCTTTGTGAACTAACTATTTGAAATTGTTACAAGGACATCATTCATAAGCCCCTTTACATAATTGTTATTCATTGGGCCCTAACTCATTGTTTTAATAAATAAATGTAGGTGATCAAGCACCGAACCGGACTTAGCGGCATCGACCTGAGCCTTGTTTTGTCAAGCCAACTATTGTACCTCACTTCGAGGTTCCTATTGGTTAAGCTTGAAGGCTTTTGGGTGGTGCGGAATTCACCCTTTTGACATTGTGATCAAATGTAATAGTTTTGTTTTAAGGTCTTTTTGTTTGACTAGTTTTAACTCATGTTTTCTTTTGTACATAAGCTTGACATGGTCTATCGTGGAAGTGTATATATATATGAAAGTTCATTTTGTTTCATCCAAGTCTCACAGCTCATTGAACGTTATAGTTTATTATTTATCAACTTCCGCCGGCCCCTTTTACTATATTACTGTTAAGCAAGCCTTTGGTAATCTCGAATTACTGGCCGGTCACCTCTTTAATCCCTTGGGGCGGCGGTTGGGTCGTGACACCGACAAATTTTTAGCACATATTCTTTTCACTAAATCTAGTACCTAACGCATTGCTCAATTTGAATTAACCACTATTTTTTCTTTCAAAATCTACTAAACACGATTCAAATTTTTGCCTAAGAGACACACACTAATGAGTTTTACTACATCCCCCCCATTTTATCACCCCCAATTATTTTGAAAGGAGAGACAATTGTTTGAAGAAAGTTGATTGGTTGGTATTATTTGCCACCTCATTAGAGGTATATAGGTCTCACAAAGGCACAAGCATAGTCCGAATTGGTTTGGTTTGGAGTAAAACCAAGACCAATCCATTGGTTACGGTTCCATAAAAATTTGAACCAAACTAATCCATTTAAATCATGGAACCAATCCGAACCAAACCATTTAAACACAGTTTGACTCAATTTGGAATCACGATTTCACATAATATGTTCACAAGAAAAATCATATATTATTTTCAAAAAAATTCAACCTATCATAAATTGTTCAACATTAATCTACCTATGAATTTTCAAAATATAATTTAAACAAACATAATATCTAGTAAACAAACATATTGTTCAACATGTAGCAAGCATAAAACTTTCATCAAACAAATATTTTGTCCTCTAAGCCTCTCTCTCTAAGACCTCTGCTAGGTATGCTGCCGGGGATGGGGAGGGGTTTCAATCGCTGACCTCTTCTCTCCTGTTTTCAACCCCTTTTTCTTTTTTTTCCTTATCTTTTTGCTTAATAATATTGGAAGCTTATCCTTCCAACCCTTTTTGGCGCCGCCATTATGTGATGACTCCACCACGTATAATAATTAGCATTTAATTAATTAAGGAGATTTGAATTTTAATTGTTCATTATTCTGGTTCAATTTGCGATTTATGAGACTTATTCGGTTTGATTCGTATATGATTTGATTAAGGATTTATCTTGGAATTAGAAATTGAAAGCCTAAATGGCTTAAGAAGGTAAAATTGATAAGTTAAATTGGTTCAATTTAGAATATTAGACCATATGGGAGTTTAAATAAATATTTGATTCAGTTTAGTAAAATTAAGATTTGATCGATTGGGTCTGAATTGGAGTTACTAAGTTGCGAGGAATGAGAATTAAGATTATCATAAATTAAATTTATTTATGAGATGTTCAATTGAATATATAATTTATTGACAGAGATTTTGAGTTTGATCTGAAATTGAAGGCCTCAAAGATTTGGGAAACCAAAATTGATGGTGGCAAGAAGTTTAATTTCATATTTGGAACCTTTTGGGAGTTTTATTAAAATCTAATTCAGATTGATAAATTTAAATATAATTAATTGAGCTCTAATAGAAGTCAATTAGACTAATTAAATTATATGGGATTTGTGATTAGGTGTGATTAATTTAATTATGTGTTAATCAAGATTTATTAAGACTAAGTGTTTCTTAATTAAAATTAATCCTAAACAAAAATTGAATTATGGAAGAATCTAGAATTGAGGGTGTATGTAGGTGTGGGTGTATTAAGCAATTCTGTGGGTGTGTGTGCACGTGTACATGAAGTTGAAAGTGGGTGTATGTATGTTGTGCTAACTTCATAAAGAAGAGAGGTGAACTCAATTTTGAGAGAATGCTTTTGCTGAAGAAGCTTTAGAGAGGGAGAGAGAGGAATTGAGATCGAGAGAGAGAGAGAGAGAGAGAGAGAAGTTTGTGTTGGAAGCTTAACTCTAGAGAAGAAGAAAAAAAATAGAAAAGAAAAAGGAGATCCAAATTGAAGACTTTTGGTAAGAAACTTTAAGCTTAAATTCTTAGAGATTAATCATCTAGCAACCAAAATCAAGTAGTAATTGGGTTTAATTTCATGAAATTAGAAGGAAATTAAGGAAGTAATGAAGAATTGGATGGGTTTTGATAAATGTTTCATGCATGCAAATGATTTCCTAAGAAGTTTAAAACTTTAATTTCATATTTTGAAGAAAGATAGAAAAGAGTTTGAAGTCAATTTTATGTAGTTAAAAAGAAATTGGAAAGAAAATAAAGAATTAGATCTAAGTTCAAGTTTATGAAAGTTAATTTAGAAATTAATTATTTTGGGTTTGATTTTGAAAGTCATAGTTAAATTAAGCTTCATAAATTACACGCAATTTTATTGTGTATTTGATTTTGAAGAAGAATTTTAGAAACCATGAGTTCATGGGTTTTGATTTGGAAATTAAGGTTTTGATTTAAATAAATTACTTAATAATTATGCTTCATGATTTTGAGTTTGGATCTTTAAAGTATTGATGTATGAAAATTTTGTATTGATATCTATTTCAGAAAAATTCATGAGTTTTCAATTACACATGCATCATAGATTCTGAATTAAATTTGAAGGATTAATTCCATATTTTGGTATAAGAAGAGCAAGTTTTGGAAATGAAGTTTGGAAGTTGAATCTTCAATTTTCAAAACTCAAAAAATTTACAAACCGTTCAAGCGACCAACTGGTGGCTCAAGCAAACCCACCTTATGTTTGTTAGTTGCTTGAGCGACCAAGTGTTAGATCGAGCGCACTTTTGACCTATCCAGTATTTTTGCAGACAATATAGTCCACTCAAGCAACCAAGTGGTGGCTTGAGCGATCAGGCTATTTTTAGCAAGACTTGAAAAATTATACTTTACTCATATTTCAGTGCCGTCTCTTTCCAAGCATTCTAGACATGATTTCTTGCTCAATCAAGATTAATAAGCTAGCAATCAACGTAAATTAGTTTGTTAAAGAATAAGTCATTAATTTAGTAGTACTTGATTAAGAAGCCATAAGAAATCGGTTTATTTGATAAAGAAGGATTTGATAATGAAAGAATATGTGAAATAAGAACCCGGTTTATTTATGTTATCCCAGCTAGGCAATCTAAGAAGCGAGGGGGTGAATTAGGTTATTAAAAAAGAACTACAATATTAAAAAAATAATAAACATAATATTCAGAGTAAAAAACAAAACAATAATTATCAATATAAAAGTAAGAGAGATAGGGAGAGAAAATCAAGCACTGAGATTTATAGTGGTTCGGCACGCTGGGCCTATGTCCACTCCCCAAGGAACCTCCTTGAGAATTTTTCACTATCAAAATGAATCATACACCACTAAGGTTTCACCAAGCTTGTGGATTTTACACAGGTCTTACTTTTATCTATTGAACCTCACTTAACAATAAATGCCTTCCCTTACAAAATTTTCTCTCAAAATAATGAATAAAAATAAGAGATACTTTAACCCTCTTTTACAATAATTTTCTCACAAAGAGTAGATATGAAAGTGTAAGAACAAAGACTACACTTAGATTTGAAAGTGAAAGAGCAGAATACAATACACTCAAAATTTTGGAATACACAAATTTTTTTCTCTTCAAGTTCTTGGTTTTTTTTCTTCACACAAAACACTTCTATTTATACACAAAAATATATCTGTTCAAAGAGACAGATGCTTCTTGAGACATCAGCTGAATTCATGTGGAAGAAAATCACGCGGAAAGAAAATCTATAATCTTGCAAATTTGAGCACCTTTAAGCTTTAGTCAAACTTGTACTAAAAAGAAAAAAAGAAAAGCTAATGGAAATGATGTCATGTATGACTTTCCACATGCCAATATGCATATATGTAACATGATATAATCAATGTAGTGTAAAAAGTCTAATTGCTCACGTGATGTATTCTATTTATATTATATGCATTATATATAATATTCTAATCAAATATTTGCATACATAGTAAAATATTTTTAAGTAATATTTATAATGGATCTGAAAATATATACTGATGGGTCATTTTACACACCAAAATTAAACACTAAACTATACCAAATTCCTTAGAATAATGATAAGTTCAGGTATCGATCCACAAAGACAAACGGAAAATTAGACTAATTTAATGGTTAAATTCCTAAATTAATTTTGATTAAAAAAAGATTGGTTCATAATCTAATAAGAACTAAATTAAACAAAGCGATTAAACAATTAATTAAAAGTAAGGATGAAGTACTGATTTTGGAAAAAATCTAGGATAATGAATCCACCACTAGTTATGTAAATAAGGTTTCAATTTGAAAGTCACTTATATTTCGGTTTGCAAGAAATAATACTTCGCAACTACAAGTTCAAAGCATTGATCAAGAAAATTATCACGTTCAATGTATAGGCATGAACCATCTCAAGTGGTACGAATTGTTCGCTCTAAACTACGGTAGAAAAATGGTTTGTCCCTCGTAGTATGGCTCGCCTCATACCTTGAATATGAAAATAGAGAAAACTATTGTATGGAAATGTAGACACCCCATTTTGGACCGCCCTTAAGACTTGGGCACTGCTAATGGTTTACTTGGTGGTGAAAGGTATGCAGGGCAAAGGTTCAATTTCTTCGGCAAGGAGAGAGTCAAATCCCAACTTCATACCCCTTTTGGACCAAAACAATCTTGATCAAAAGATTTTAGACCTTGAAACCCTCTCTTTCAAAATAGTTTTTGAAAAAGTTCCTACGATGTTCCGACGCTCGCATTTTGTTAAATGTTGCACTTTTCGGTAAACTGAGCAAAGGACAAAGTGGAAATGAATGAAAGAGAGATGAAATCTCTGAAAAATCTTTCAAGACACCTTGTTTAGGGGTTTGGAGTTTAAGAAAAGAGGAGAGGAGAGAAGCAAACTAGTTTGGGAGAAGTTCGGCATGAATCCGGGTATGATCAAAACTGAGCGGCTTCACCAAAACGGACATTACTTTTTTCACACTTGGAATTTTGATGTGAGGCTTCCATCATTGGAAACAAGACTTCTAGGGATACAATTTAGGCTCAAGAATGACCTGAACATGAGTCCAGATGAAGGAGTTACGTCTGGTTGAAGTCGGGCCCAAAAAGCAGATTTTTCTGTCCAACCAGAGGTGGAGAATGTGGGCCATAAATGGGATTTTTGGGCCATGTGCCAGCCATGAATGGCCAATGCCGGCCCCCTGCCGTCCAAGGGAGTGTGCTTCCAACCAACAATGGTAAGGTGCCGGCCAACAGTGGTACAGTGCCGGCCACAAATGGCAGAAAGCAGTTTTGGACAGATATTTTGCTCCAGCTGTCTCTCTTGAGATATTTTTGACCAAATGCTCCATTTTTGCTATATAATGAAGCCTTATATCTCATATTCAAGGGTTAGAACATTTGGAGAACAATTGAGGAAGAAGTTTGAGAGCCTCTCTCTCTTCAATATTCTCTCTAGATTTCACTCTCTCTTGGGCATTTGTGCTTGAAGGCTTGCATACAATCATCTTCAACCTATCAACCCATAACAAGAGTTGTTGATCATTGGGCTGAGGTTGCTAGAAGGTCTTCTTGGATCTCATTAAGGAGGTTTGGACTTGGTTTTGTGCCTCAAAGTGTGCTTCCCTCCAAGAGGTAAAACTTCCACCCTTTAAGCTTGTCTTTCACACTTGCTTCACCATCCTTTTTCCATTGTTTTTGACTATTTTGGGGCTGGTTTTGAACCATAAAAAACTCTGATTTTGAGGTTCTAAAATGGTGGTTTAAGCCTTGTTTGGTTAGGGGGTTGTCTCTCCCTTTTGCTCCTTGGCTTGTAAAGCCTTTTGAGCTATCTTTCAAGGCCTTTCAAAAAAAAAATTTGTGGCCTTTTAACCACTAAAATCTAGAGAATTTTTAGTGGTAAAAACCCTATTTTGAGGTCCCAAATAGGAGAGGGTGGTTCCCTCTCCTCTTGTCTTGCTTGCTTGTCTTGTTGGCTTATCAAATGAGCATGTGTTTCTACTTCTTTGTGGTTTTGTTCATGCATATTTTTGTGACTTTTCAGACCTGCCATAACTCTATTTTTGGTTGTCTTGGTCACCTCTTGCATACTTCTTATACTTGTAGTGTAATCCTACTTGTAGCCTTACAAAGTAGCATGTCTTTGTACTTTGAATTTGCTTAGTTCAAGCATGTTTTTAGCCATTATTTGACATGTCATAACTCTGATTTGTGTTGGTTTGGTTGCCTCTTGCATGCTCCTTGCACTTGTAGTGCAATTTTGGTTCACTAGCCTAGCATGTTTGTTGTTTTAGTCTATTGATCTAGCATGTATATGCTCTACTCCAGCACATTTTTGGCTTTGATTTAATGTGCTTGAGGTCTGATTTAAGTGGTTTTGGTCATGCATGTTTGGCTTTGCATAGCTATAGTGTATTTGGCTTTGCTAGCCTTGTGCCTTAGGCCTCCTAGGATGCCTTATTGGTGCTGTTTATGTGATATGGAATCATTAAACACATGATTTCAGAGCATATAGCCTTGTTAAACTCTCATGTTTATCACTTTTTAATTGTGTTTAAGAGTTGTGCTCTTATGCCTTGTTGATGAGCCAATGCGTGCACATCATTTTCTTGCCTCCCATGCTATCATTTTAGAGTATTTTTGCCATTGTTTTGGCATGCATGAGGTCTGTTTGGTGTTGGTTTAGTCCATCGAGTATTGCTTTGCGTGATTCTAGTGTTGTGTCCTTCACTAACTTTTAATGCTTAAGTGTTCTAGTATGTTGTGCATGAGTGTTTGCATGTTAGAGTCATGCATTTCATGCCAAGATTAGTATGTTGTTTGCATGTCATGTTGCTTGCTTTGCATTGTGTTCAATCGGATGTTGTGTTGAACACAAGGTGGATTAGTTCATTTCATACTTGAAGTGATGAAGTGAGCCAATCTCCCTTGGTCTCCATTGCCTTTGATCTCTCATGATAAGGAGATGGTCTAAGTGTCATGTTTGTCATGCATTTATTGAATTTGTACATGTTGGATCTTTGGCCATCATGCATTGAGATGCTTGATTGATGGTTTTGGATCCAACGGTGCCTCTCCCTTGATGTTTTGAGGTGATATGGAGGGGTATGGTACATACATGTCCTTGGGAGACCCTCCATTTCCTCTCTTTTAAGCTCTATTACAGAATGGAGTTTCAATACATCAGTGGCCAGCAGTGCCTTATTGATGGCCAACACCTCTTCATCTGTGGCTGGCACTGCACATCCTTGGCCGGCAGGAGGGTCGGCAGTCACCATTCATGGCCAGCGGGCCACTGGTGCATCCCCCAGCAATGATTTGGTAAGGTTCAGCAGCAAGTTCTTGGAGAAACCCTGCAAACAGAGCCTCTAAAGAGCAAATCGGAGAGCTTTTCGGGGCGGAAACCGAGCATGCATCCTTCATTGTTCAAGGCAGAGCTGTGGCAGCCTAATTTAGATGTTTTTCATACGTAGTTGGTTTTGTAACTTAATTAATTTGATTAATTAGTCAAAGTTTTGTAATAATTAATTAGCTTAGCATAGTTAATTAGTTGGTTTGTAATAATTAGTTTAATTAGCGTAGCTAGTTAGCTAAATTCATTCGGACCCTCCTTCGCGAGGGCGTATTGTTGTAATAAGTGTGTGTGAGTGTGTGAATGTCTTCCAACCCCACGTCTTTCTCCCTTTTATTTACCAGCTTTTGATGGTTAGTTTTAGGGCATGTTTCAATTAGCATACTTATGCTTTGCATGCGTACATCATTCATTCGTATTGCATGCACCGGGCTCGGCGCATCATTCAAACTGCATTGTATTTCAATTCCTATTTGAATACATATATCAAGTGTAGCATTCATATGCCATCTTAGATAGCCGAGCCTATTTTAGTTGCATTTTTACATGCGTTGCATTAGGCATCTTGTATAGTTAGGATCATGCATGATTTTTAATTAGCTTCTTTTTTGGCTCGAAGTACACTGTAAGTGTTTATGCTTTAACATCCTTGCATGTGTGTAAGTGACTGCCATGATAGCATGCTTGCCATGAGGCTAATTGCTTAATTGATTAACTGCATGAATGCCTGTGGATAAAGGCTTCATTGCTTGAATTGGAACAATTCATCAAAATGTGCATTTTAAGCCCACTTTGCGGAGTGGCAAAATCATGTCGTTTTCTAAGCCCACTTGAGGGTGGCAAATCCGCGTCTTAGCCTACTTGCGAGTAGCACTTTCAAACCATTTTCGAAAAATAAACATGAGATGTTTTGTTCCAAATCGAGCGATCTAGTCTATACTTATATGTTGTGTGCATCACATAGTAAGCTAGCTAATAAATCAGAATATGAACACATGTGTTTTCAAAAACAACATATCATGTTTAGTAGAGGCCAATCTTTGATCGGGCTAGCGGGGGTGCTCATTTCAGGACCTTCCCCTCTCGTACCCAAGTTCCCGAGCCGAGGCAACTTTGGTGATGACGGACACGTGGCCTTAGGCACGAGTCAGGGTTTCCTAAATTTCCCAAAACAAAATATTTAGGTGGCGACTCTGAAATCTAGCAAAGCAGTCCATGTTTGGCGCTTTTTGATTAAAATTGATTTTCCAAAACCAATTGTTGGATTTGGACTCTTTGATGATTTATCAGTCTCACATTACACTTTGTGAGATTAGATTCAAAACCGTGACAGGAGTCCGAACTGTAGTAGCTAGAACCTAATTCGCGCCCTCTCCGAAAGGGGGGCGCGCGGAGCGAGTTTCAGGGCGGTCTACAGGAAAGCATTCAACAATCACAAAAAGTAGAATACTTGAAGAGAATAGTGAAAAAATATATTTGAAACTTCTTAAGGACCATACAATTGTTCAAACCATTACACAAGAGAAAACCAAAAGGAAATCCCTATTTACTTGGCTAGGGTTTCATCAAAACCCTAGAAATAGAAGCCTAGCCACTTATGGAGGAGTGGGAAGAGGTAGATGGAGAAGAAGCCACCATAGGAGACATCATTCACACTTTAAGTTTCTTTCTCTTCAAAAAAACCCTAGCCTCCCTTTTCCTTGGAAAAATATCATAACCCTAATCCAGCCTTTTTATACCTCATTTTCTTTTCAACAGGTTTAAAACATTAGGCACATTTTTCAACGTACAGTTGCACGTGCGAGAAAGCTGGGGCCCTGTTTGGCTACGAGGTAAAGACCGCATTGCACGTGCAGGAATGGACCTCTGCATATGCAGGAAGCAATTTTCTCTACATTTTTGCTCATTTTATGCTCCCACTGTGTACAAACCTGATTGACATTAAACAGACATAAAAATGTATAGTTTGACAAGCAAGTAAAGTTAAGAGATCCTAATTAATGGCCTCAGTGTTGTACAATTTGGCTTTAATCACATCCCCCAACTTACAACTTGCTAGTCCTCAAGCAAGGAATAAAGAAAGAAAATTAAACTTAAACAAAATCTAACTATCTCCTCTTTCGTGGGAAGAACGGTTGCATTTAACGTATTCAACAAGCCTTTAAACCATAAAGTTACCCCAAGTGGACAAGTAAAGTCTCATGAGGGTTTCCAGAAATGATACCCACAAACATGAACATATTTACATCTATCCAACAATAATCAATCACACTACACCACTCAAGAATTAACTTATGTGTTACTACACTGCAATATTTAGACATGATGAGTAATTGAAGGCATAGTAATCAAGCATGAATGGATATATTGAGCAGAGACCGCAATTCAGTATTACACAAATCAAGTTCTATGTACTTGTGAATGCTAGTAGAACACATCATCAGTAACCTTGGTGTAATGTGCAATCTCCATAACTAGTTAACTGACCACTATAATAGCCTAGTGTAACTCATAATAACCCCTAATAAATACAGACAAGATTAAACTTTTGTAACCAGGATTCTCAAAATGTTTTTTTTTTCTTTTGAAGAGACTGTGCAATGTCCTAATCCATTAAGCTTTCTAATTAACCCATGTAGCAAGTATTGGGCCAATGACTCCCAAACCAGAAGGTTTTAGGGCACTAAGTATGAACACACCCCTACGGGCTTAATAAATCGAGCTGAATAGGCTACAGATCTAGATAAGTCATTTTCATTATTTTTCCTTAACTGTGTAATGCCTAGGTCCCTTAAGCTTTCTAATTAACCCATGTAACAAGTATTGGGCCAATGACTCTCAAACCAGACGGTTTTAGGGCACTAGGTGTAGAGACACCCCTACGAGCTTAATAACTTGAGTTAAAGAAGCTACGAGCTCAAATGAGTCAAGTGTTTATTTATTTATTTATTTATTTTTCTTTTTATTGATTTATTTTGAGAATCAAGGCTAGTTATTTATTCTTTCTGCAACACTAGCAATTATCAATGATGTATACCAAGGATTATAATAGAGAGGTCACCGCTATGATAGTGTGTTCATGTAAATCAAGGCATACTCATGATAAGTGTACTAATACCACAACCACAAACAACTATCCTAGTGCAAACATCACATGCAAGTGTTTACCAAATAAACCCTTTTCATACAAGTCTAATATGCTCCCCAATTAACATATGCAAATATCGTCACCCTACTAGCAACAAGTCAACATCAAGTGAAGTAATGCAATCAAGTGAAGTAGGCATAAGCATGAATTATGAACCAAATAAAAATGTATAAAAGAAAATACCCTCATCCCCCAACTTGAATATAACATTGTCCTCAATGGAAGCAGATGTGAAGTAAATAGGAAAGAGAGAATATTACCAGATATTCTGGGTGCACATCAAGGTAGGCAAATAGCAACACACACACACACATGCATTTTTTTTTTTTTTTTTTTGAAAAGAGAAGGAGAAACAAATAAAAGTAAATAAAAACAAATAAAAATGAACTACACTAACAAGTAATGAATTAAACTAACAAGTGATCAATGAAACAATAGAATAAATAAAATAAAATAAACAACTAAATAAATAAATAAACAACCTATGAAATAAAAAGAATTAGAAAAGCATTAGTATTTTTGTTTTAGTTTTTTTTTTTTTTTGGAGGCACCACATGTGTGCCGATAGGGGCTGCACGTGCGGCTGTGTTTGCCCAGATTCAATTTTTAGGTTTTTTTTTTTTTTGAAACAACGTCGTGATGCACGTGCGGCTATGGTGCCCGCACCAACTTTTCGCACCTGCATTTATAATAGTAGCGAGAGAGGAGATTTGGATTAACGCCGCACGCTTGGGAATTTTATTTATTTTTTATTTTCTTAACCCAAGTACATCCAAAAACAATTCAAGCCATTTCTACCTTCATTTCACATCCGAAATAAATATATCATTTCAAAAACAAGAGTGATAGAGACCCCCTCATATTCTCACCCCCACCACCCCCACACACACGTGGGGGTTGGTGAGTGGGGGAGAAAAAAAAAAAAAAAAAAAAACAGTTTTTTGACCAATGACAGGCTGAGGGGGTCGAGGGGGTCACTGCCAAAAGGGGGTGAGAGCCTTTTTTCTTTCAAAAATAACTAAATGCTCAATAAAGATATGATCTTCACACGAAAATCACAGGTACTACTTTTCTCCCTAACTATGTTTGTAACTTTCCCTATTCTCCAACAAGGTAACGGACTAGGTTGATTCGATATCCAGAATCGAGACGCCTAAGGCTAACTCGACCTATGGGGCTACCATACAAAGTTCAAGCCAGGGTGGTTTTGAAGCAATCTCCACACCCCTGGGTATTCATACCAGGCTTTAGTCTTGGAAATTCCAAACATTTGCATTCTAGACTTTGCCATTTGAATTCTAGTTTCAACCATCTCAGTTGGTCTCCTAGGAACTCACTACAAACACAGTTAGGTGGCTATACCAGACCGTCAGATGTCGTTCGGGCATGGCTAACACCAAAGGAATTATACCTTTAGAGGATTCAAAGTCTCCTAGACGACAAATAAAGCACAACAAGAATAAAGAAAAATATAATAGAATAGAAAGGAAAGAAAAGAAAAGAGAACAAGACATCAATCTCTCAGTCAAAGTAAAAAGGGTCCATCAGAGCAATGGACTTAATCATATCCCCAGTCCTAATCCCCTCTATATATGGCTTCAGTCTTTGGCATTCACATTAAAAGTGTGGTCATTCCTTGGATCTTGCACCTCAACGGCGCCATGAATAAATGCCTCTACAACCACAAAGGGACCATCTCATCTTGATCTAAGCTTACTAGGAATGAGTCTCAATTTTGAGTTAAAAAGCCATACTTTTTGGCTGGGTTCAAAAGATTTTCTATTAATGTGCTTATCATGGAATTCCTTAGTCCAAGCTTTAAAAATTTTCGAACTCTCATATGCATCATTTCGAATTTCCTCCAACTCATTGAGTTGCAATTTCCGGTTGAGCCCAACCACGGCCATATTGAAATTAAACTTCTTTATGGCCCACAACACTCGATGCTCAAGTTCAACCGGGAGGTGGCAAGCTTTGCCAAACTCCGCCCTATATGGTGACATCCCAATGGGTGTCTTATAAGCAATACGGTAGGCCCATAATGCATCAATCAAGCGTTTTGACCGATCTTTCCTATCTGGCCTCACTATTTTCTCTGTTATGTGCTGCACCTCCCTATTAGAGACTTCCACTTGGCCACTAGTTTGAGGGTGGTATAGAGTGCCCACTTTATGAGTGATAAAGTATTTCTTAACTACCAACTCAAAGAATCAGTTACAAAAATACGTACCATGATCACTTATTATGGCTCTAGGAAACCCGAAATGACTAAAGATGTTTTCATACAAGAATTTGATTACTACTTTATAATCATTTGATCGGGTAGCTATTGCCTCCACCTACTTAGACACATAATCCACTGCCAAGAGAATATACTCAAACCCGAACGACGACGGGAAAAGGCCCATAAAATCAATCCCCCAAACATCAAAGATCTCTACCACAAAAATAAGGGACATTGGCACATATCACGACGAGATATCGAACCCATTTGCTAACAGTGCGAACAAGTTCTACAAAAAAACCCGCTTTGTAAAACCTTGGCGGCCGTTTTATGCCCACTAAAATGACCACCATATGCAAAAGAATGACAAAATGTAAGAATGCTATACACCTCACTCTCCGGCACACACTGTCGGATCAATTGGTCGGAGCAATATTTAAACAACTCTGGATCCTCCCAAAAATAAAACCTGACTTGCGAAAAGAATTGGTCTTTGTCTTGCTTAGACCAATTTTGAGGAATTTGCCCAATGGCTAAGTAATTCACAATATGTGCAAACCACGGGGGGCTTGCTCATGACACTGCAAGAAGTTGTTCGTCCGGAAACGAATCATGCAAAGTTAAAGGGTCACTAGTATACTCAACAAGGACTCGGGAGAGGTGATCCGCCACCACATTCTCAGATCCTTTCTTATCTTGGATCTCTAGGTCAATGTAACGACCCCAAAATCCGTATCCGAAATTACTTTTATGTCCTTGTGGGTTAATGCATTTTAATTTAGTGATATCTGTTCGAATTGAGGAATTATCTGTTGAGCTACGGCTTTAGAATTGAAATTACCGACCTTTATGGGTTCAGAAATCAAAATTGAGTACTTGGGTATGTTAATGGGAATTTTTAGAACTATTTGGGAAAATTAATTGGAGATCTAATTTGTCTGATTCGTTAATGCACGTTTGGCTGGTTAATTTTGTACTGCAAATTGAAGGCCTTAGAGGCTTCAGAAACCAGAACAGAGGACATATCCATGATCAACATAATTTTTAAAGTCATCTGGGAAGTTTAATTGAAATGTGATTTTGTGCGATTCGTAAGGGCGTGTTTGGCCCTTCATATTTGTGGAAAGCTTTTATATATATATATATATGTCATATGGGTTGGTGAACTCAACCTTGGAGCCAAAAATATCTAAGGAAAGAAAAAATCTAGAGAGAGAGAGCTAGGGAGAAGCAAGAGAAGAAGAGAAAACATGAGAGTGAAGAAGAAAGAAGGGAAATTGATGGAATTAAAGTAGAACTCAAGGGATTAGCCCAAGGTATGTGTAATTAACTTAACCTCTTGAGATTGATCTATTATTTGTTTAAATTCATAATCTAAGATGAGGAGTAAACACTTAATTGAGTTGGGATTGAGAAATATAAGTTTAAATGGGATCTCTTCATGGAATTGAACTAGGATTCTATAGATTTGCTTGATTTAAGAGCCAATTTCCTTACATTGCTTATCTTGAAGTTGATTATGAGATGAAGATCTACATAAGTTTGAAAAAGGAAGTTTTGAGAAGATCTACCTTAACATTGTTCTTGTGCTTGGGAAATTGAGTAGTATTTTGGGGGTTATGATGTTTGATGGAAGCTAATAATGTGAAATTTATCATGTATTAAAGAGTTTTGGGCTTTGAATTACATGAAATTGAAGTTTGGTTTTGAAAATGAGAAGTTCCAAATCAAAGAGCCATTTTCAGACTGATTTTTTCCCACACCACACGAGTGGCCACGGGCACCGCATGAACGGAACATGAAAAAAACAAAGCATTGCATTCTGCTTAACCCACCGCTCGAGCGGCCAAAGTGGGCGCACGAGCGGCTATCCCTGTTTCAGCATATACTGTGTAACTTTGAATAAGCATATCTTTTGCATCCGGACTCCGTTTTGAGTGATTCCTAAGCCTAAAATCAAGCCCCGGAAGTCTAGTTTCCAATGGTGTGGTCTCACTCCCAAATTCTAAGTACAGAAATAGTTATGCCCAAATTAGTGACGACCGTTCACTTTCTGTTTACCGGTTTGTACCATTTCTTCGTCTGACCTATTTTCCTATCGACTCCTCCTATCTTCTGAGACATAGATTACGACTTATTAAAGACTAATGAGTTTAGAACCGATATGACTAATTGATTAAAGAGTAAAGTAAGGAATCAGGTATGTCTTATAATGCTATGTGCATTGTGTTTGTAGGTCCAGACGAGGACATCATTCCACCGCTGTCAGAGACCTATCACTGTGAGTAATAGTAGTGTAATGATGTGTTTCACTTACTTCCTGTGATTATGATTTATGTATTGTTATTTGTGAATGGCCTATCCCATTGATATTGTGCTTTGATTAAATTAATGGATATGATTAAATAATGGTATTGATATGGACCTAAGGTCATTCTGTCCCTAGTAGTAGACGTGGGCCCGAGGCCGTTATGATATGAATTGTTCTGTCCCTATTAATGTAGTGATACATCTGCCTTCTGTTAATAGTTATTATTAACGCTCTATTATTCGCAAGTTAACTATGCTAACCTTTATGAACGATTGGGAAATCTGTGTACATCTATGCAACTCTGGAATTATTCTGCTTTGTTGGTATCTAGGCCTGAGGCCGTTCTGTATAATCTGTTAGGCCAGAGGCCGCTTTGTATAATCTGTTAGGCCAGAGGCCACTCTGTATAATCTATTAGACCAGAGGTCGTTCTGTATAATCTGTTAGGCCAGAGGCCGCTCTGCATAATCTATTAGGCCAGAGGCCGTTCTGTATAATCTGTTAGGCCAGAGGCCATTCTGTATATTCTGTTGGGCCTGAGACCGTATTGAAATATAGTTATGGATAAGACCTGTATGTGGTTGGTATTTGTCTATTTATTTTATCCAAGGTTTTGCTTATTCAATTAACCTTCTTACATTGCTATTATTCACTGAGCTTTGCTCATTCTGTTTTATGTATATTTCTGTAGGTGAGCCATTGGGGATTGACACTAGAGTTGTACTGAGGTTTGCCTGTCTGCCAAGTCACCTGGGGTATGTCTCCACGTGGAGGCCTTAATTTGTGTTGGGAGTCATATAAATTATTAAGTCTTATGTAAGTGTATGTGAGATCTATTTAAATTCTGTGATTGTATATGTATATTTGGGAGTGTATTTAAATGCTTAAATCCAATTAAACTATCATGTATGCACAAGCTCAATGGATGTTGTCTTTTATTGATATTACTTCCGCTTAAGGCCCCGTATGTGATTAAATATTATTCTAAAATTCTGTTTCGAGGCCTATGTATAGGCCGGTCATGGACCAAACTTTTAGGGGCGGGTTTGGGTCGTGACAGTCAAATTCCTAAAGCAACAAAATCCATCTAATTAACCTAAGTTAGTCTCTTTCTTTGATAGTAATATCACAAAGCGGCATGATCAGTGAAGACTATGACCTTGGAACCTAGGAGATAGGAATGAAATTTATCTAAAGTAAAGACCACAGCTAACAACTCTTTCTCGATGGTAGTGTAATTCAATTGAGCATTCGAGAGAGTGCGACTAGCATAGTATATCGCATAGGGTGCCCTATTGACCCTTTGGCCCAACACAGCCTCGACTACATAATTTGAGGCATCACACATGATTTCAAAGGGAAGCGACCAATCTGGTGATTTCATGATTGGGGCGGTAGTAAAGGCCACTCTCAACGTTTCAAAGGCTTTCAAGCATGTATCGTCAAAGATAAAAGGTGCGTCCTTAGCAAGTAAACTACACAAAGGATGAGATATTTTACTAAAGTCTTTGACGAACCTACGGTAAAAACCTGCATGCCCTAGGAAAGATCTAACTTGATACACAGAAGTGGGTAGATGAAGGCCTGTAATGATGGTAACCTTAGCTTTGTCAACCTCTATGCCTGAAGGGACACAATGTGTCCCAACACTATAACCTCACGAACCATAAAATGGCTCTTTTCCTAACTCAAAATCAGGTTTGTCTCCACACAATGAATAAGGACTTTGGTTAAGTTCTGGAGACATTCCTCAAAAGATGGCCCAAACACGGAGAAGTCATCCATGAAAACCTTTAAAAATTTCTCCACCATGTCCGAGAAAATGGCCATCATACACTGTTGAAAAGTCGTCGGTGCATTACATAGCCCAAAGGGCATGCGCCTGTAAGCAAAAGTGCCAAAAGGGCAAGTGAACATGGTCTTTTCTTGATCAGCGGGGTACACCGGGACTTGATTATACCCCAAGTAGCCATCCAGAAAGCAATAAAAACCCTACCCTGCTAACCTCTCAAGAAATTGATCAATAAATGGCAAAGGAAAATGGTCCTTCTTAGTCATAGAATTCAATCTCCTATAATCAATACACACTCACCACCCAGTAGTAGTTCGTATGGGGACCAACTCTCTCTACTCATTCTCTACAACAGTGATGCCTGATTTCTTGGGCACCACTTGCGTGGGACTCACCCACTTGCTATCCAAGATGGGGTATATAATACCCATATCCAACAATTTTAACACCTCCTTTTTTACAACCTTCTTCATGTTGGGATTAAGTCTCTATTGCATTTCACGAGAAGGTTTGGCATCCTCTTCTAGATATATATGATGCATGCACAAGGAGGGATCTATCCTTTTCAAATCGGCCACCGACCACCCTATAGCACTCCGATGTGCCACAAGAACACTCATTCATTGACTTTCCTGCTCTGCAGTTAAGTCAGAAGCAATGATAACAAGTAAAGTATCCTTTGGCCCTAAAAAAGCATACTTAAGTGTGGTCAAGAGTGGCTTCAACTCAAGTGTAGGTGGTGTAACTAGAGATGGTATGGTAGACTCTCTAGACAGAAGAGGAAGGGGCTCAAACCGAGCTTTCCATGAAGGAAAATCTAGTGTAGAAGAAGAATTAAGTAAGGTGTTCACCTCCTCAACCAACCCATCAACATCAAAATTTTCAAACTCAAAATGAGCTAGACAAGCCTCTAGAGGGTCCTCTACAAGAATGGAGGGTAAAGCCTCCTTCACAATCTCATCCACAACATCCACAAATAAACACTCATCTCTTTCATTGGGTTTTTGGGATGCTTGGAAAACATTGAGTTTCACTTGCATATTTCCAAATGAAACATCCATAACCCCGGTATGACAATTTATGCATGCATTGGCCGTAGCTAAAAAAGGTCAACCTAAGATCACTGTATTTGCTTCCTAGAGCTGGCTACCAATTCCATATCCAAAACCAAAAAATCAACAGGAAAATAAAACCTATCAACCTTTACTAGCACATCCTCAATCATGCCACATAGCACTTTGAGGGACCGGTTAGCCAACTGGAGTGTAACAGTAGTGGGCTTCAACTCGCCAAGCCTGAATTCTTCGTACACTGAGTACGCCAACAAATTGACACTAGCCCTAAATCTAACAAGGCCCTATCAATGAAATGGTCCCCTATAATGCATGCAATGGTTGGAGCACTCTAGTCTTTAAGCTTGGAGGGTGTGTCACTTAATAAAATAGAGCTTACTTGCTTCGTGAGTATGACCTTTTGGGACACGTGTGTCCTAGATATATGCTTTTGTGTACAAAGGTCCTTCAGAAATTTAGCATAGAAAGGTACTTGCTTAATCGCCTCCAACAGGGGGAGGTTGATTTCCACTTGTTTAAAAACCTCCATCATCACTTCCATGGATGCCCCCTTTTTATTAAAAAAGGACGGTGTATCAAGGCATTGAAGAAAGGGTGCCTTAGGCTCCTGTGAAGTGCTAGGGGCTAAGTCATCCCCCTTAGGTGTTTCTCCCTCACCCTTTCTCTCTTTGGATTGACCACAGTGATCACCCTTTTAGCCTTAGTTGCATCAAACGCAATCGACTGAGGCTCTAACTCTCTCCCACTTCTCAAAGTGATCACCATTTGCACCTATTCATAGTGCTTTCCATTCCCACCCGACCCCTTTTCCCCATATTGACCCTTAGGGTTGGCCACAGTCTGACTCGGTAATTTTTCCACCTCTCACATATTCATGTTATTAGCCATTTGACCCAATTGGGCCTCTAGCTTGGCAATGGAGTGAGTATGGGAGTGAACTACTAGTGCTAACCCCTTAAGTTCTAAGAGAACTTCTAACACCTGAGTCTCAAAGGCCTAGTTACCTTGAGGAACAGACGAGGGTTGTGGTTACCGATAAGGTTGTAGGGGTCAATAAGGTTGTGGTGGCCGGTAGGAAGATTGGTTAGCAAAATTATTAAAATTCTGCCTTGGTGGTGGAGGATTGTAAGAAAGGCCTTGTGAAGGAGGTCTCCATGAAAAATTAGGGTGATTTCTCTTCCCGAATTATATGTATTAGAATATGAGTCATTACCCGGGTTGGAGAATCCTTGAGCTGCATTCACATGCTCTTGGACTAATTTCGAAAATTGTGATGCCGAAGGGCACTCACTCAAGTCATGAGCAGGGCTCGCACAAATGGCACATGCCTCGTGAAATTGAGGGTGATCTTGCTGTGTAGGGCCATGTCCCGAAGCTAATAATTGGTCCATCTTGTGAGACAATGCCTCTACTTGTTGGGCTAACTCTAGGTTTTTCCCTACCTCGTAAATACCCACTCTTTTCGAGGCTTCAACTACCGATTGCAGGACTTACCGGGCTACGGAGGCATGGTGAAGGGAATTATCACTTAAGTTCTCAAATAGTTACCATGCCTCGGCGCCATTTTTGGACATGAATGTCCCACCACAAGAAGAATCCACAATTTGGCGATAAGGCTCAATTAAGCCATAGTAAAAGGTTTGCACAAGTTACCAATCAGGCACTTGGTGGTGGGGACACTGTTGGAGAAGGTCACAAAGTCTCTCCCATAACTCATGAAATTGTTCGCCATTAATTTGAGCAAAATTGGTGATGGCTTGCCTGAGTTGGTTGGTACCAATGGGAAAGTACTTCTCCAAAAACTTCTGATGTAATTGGTCCCATGTTAAAATAGAATTAGTAGGTAAGGAGTTCAACCAGTGTTTGGCTTTGTCCTTTAATGAAAATGGAAACAAACGCAACCTTAGGGCCTTATTAATGAAGTTCTGGATCCTCATTGTAGAGCAAATTTCTAGAAATTCATGTAGATGTTTGTAAGGGTCATCTTGAGCTCGTCCATGGAATGATAGGAGCATTTGGATAGTGTTGGACTTAATCTCATAATGAGCAGTAGTGCTATCGGGCAGCAAGATGTAGGATGGTGATGTATATACAGTGGATGTGAAGCAATCCTTAAGGGTCTGATTGGACCATTTATGCCATTCAGGTTCGCCATCTCTATTGGTTCGAAGTATAGTGGTAAGTATTCCCGCCTGTCACACGGGTGACTCGGGTTTGTTTCCCAGGAACAGCGCCAAAATTGGATGGGTCGTTTCACACTCCAAAATTAAACACTAAACTATACCAAATTCCTTAAAATAATGGTAAGTCTAGGTATCGATCCACAAGGATAAACGGGAAAATTGACTAATTTCATGGTTAAATTCCTAAATTAATTTTGATTAAAAGAAGATTGGTTAATAATCTAATGAGAACTAAATTAAACAAAGCGATTAAACAATTAATTAAAAGTAAGGATAAAGTACTGATTTTGGGAAAAATCTAGGATAATGAATCCACCACTAGTTATGTAAATAAGGTTTCAATTTGAAAGTCAATTATGTTCCGGTTCGAACGAAATAATACTTCGCAACTACAAGTTCAAAGCATTGACCAAGAAAACTTTCACGTTCAATGTATAGGCACGAACCATCTCAAGTGGTACGAATTGTTCGCTCTAAACTATGGTAGCAAAATGGTTCGTCCTTCGTAGTATGGCTCGTTTCATACCTTGAATATGAAAACAGAGAAAACTATTGTATGGAAAGCATTCAACAATCAGGAAAGTAGAATTGAAGAGAATAGTGAAAAAATATATTGAAACTTCTTAAGGACCATACAATTGTTCAAACCATTACACCAGAGAAAACCAAAAAGAAATCCCTATTTACTTGGCTAGGGTTTCATCAAAACCCTAGAAATAGAAGCCTAGCCACTCATAGAGAAGTGAGCAGAGGTAGATGGAGAAAAAGCCACCTTGGGAGACATTATTCACGCTTCAAGTTTCTTTCTCTTCAAAAAAACACTAGTCTTCATTTTCCTTGGAAAAATATCAGAACCCTAATCCAACCTTTTTGTTGCCTTTTTATACCTCCTCTTCTTTTCAACAGGTATAAAACATCGGGCATGTTTTTCGAGGTACGGCCACACATGCAGGAAAGCTGGGGCCCTGTTTGGCTATGAGGTAAAGACTGCACGTGTAGGAATGGGCCTCTGCACGTGCAAGAAGCAATTTTCTCTGCATTTTAGCTCATTTTATGCTCCCACTGTGTACAAACCTGATTGACATTAAACAGGCATAAAATGTATAGTTTGATAAGTAAGTAAGGTTAAGAGATCCTAATTAACAGCCTCAGTGTTGTACAATTTGGCCTTAATCATATACCCTTTTTTAATTTTTGTATATGTTGTAGAGATTTTAAACTAAACATAACCTACCACTCCATGTGGGTATATCAATTTTGTCAAAAGAAGACAACTCATCAATATCAAATTTGTCAAAAGATGAAAGTGACCAGCCAACCAATCAATCAATTTTATCAAAATAATACAACTAATCAACTTTAAATTTGTCAAAAAGTGAATAGTGACCAACTAACCAATCAATCAATTTTGTCAACTAATCAATTTTAAATTTGTCAAAATGTGAGTAGCAATATTTTCAAAATATTTTCATTTAAATAATATTTATAACAAATATATCATACAACTTATATTTTAAACAGATAATATTTTGTGTCAAATAATATAGAATATGTATATTAAAAAATTCAAATTTTTCAAATAATATTTTAGACATCATCAAAATTAAACAACATGATTAACAATCTCCTCCTTTTTTATGATGGCAATATCTGTATGGATTCGACACCCAAAAAAAATAATAATAAATAAATTATTTGATAATTTTGCAACATAAGATATTTGATAATTTAAAGGACATGTATGGCAATTCAAGTTCACATTTTACAATTAAAACTAAATTATTTGATAATTTTGCAACATAAGATATTTGATAATTTAAAGCACATGTATAGCAATTCAAATTCAAATTCACATTTTAGAATTAAAATTTATAATTTTTCTTCCCCTTTGACATCATCAAAATAAAATATGGAGATAGGAAGGTTTTAGAGGGAAAAAAATTTCAGTGATCAAAACAAAAATCAGACAAACACATTTGAGAAGATAATCTAAGATGCAAAAAAAAAAAAATTATAATAATGGTTCTTATGTCTTGTCGTGATCATTGTGGGGATTTTGGAGCATCTCCTGAACAAATGGTGCAGCGGCACCCAAAATTGACAAACAAGAGATTTGAGCAAATATGCATTGAGTATTGGATCAGAAGAGTTATAAAAAGTGACAAAGATGATAGGCAAAGATACAAAATCGTCAAGTGTTGTTAGAGAAAAATTTGTTTTACCTTCTTGTGTAATCATGTCATTTCTTACCTTAGTCATCAATGGTTCTGACATGCACGAGATGCCTGTAATGCAGGCAAATGAGACGTTACCAATGGTGCAGTCACACGCTATTCTGGTAACTGAGAGTCCTAGTGTTTTTGGTAATCGGAATGATATCGAAGCTATTAATAACACTATGGCTCTTAGTACACAGGCGATAACTGCGGTTTCCAATATGGCTCGACGACTAAAAGCAAGAATACAAAAAAATCAGCAATAGCGAGACAAGATGTGCTTGTTAAAACAACAATTGGCTAATATTCGTCAGGGGAAGAGAGAGCTAGAAAGGAAAAATTCATAGTTGGAGAATGCGGTGCAATATTATGCAACGATTATAATGCCAAGGCTCACAGAAGTCGAAAATAGAGAGAGACATGTAAAGGAGGCTCTTGAAAAGTTGTTGAGAGAAGTGAAACGCAAAAAATCCGTGAAGCCTTCTCAACCCGTACATGTAATCGATCAGTAGTTTCTCCTTTTGAAATAAAATTGCAAGCACTTCTCTCTAAAAAAAATTATCTGTCTTTGTTATATATAAAAAATTACAGTTAAGGAGGGGAAAAAAAATTTGGTTGATAATGATATATACTCCCCCTAAAACTATGCATGGAATATACGAACGCCCTCTTAAGAATATTTTTATTTTTATTTTTATTTTATTGATTTAATTTCAAAAGATTACATAATACGAGTCTCCCCCTAAATTAATGCACAAAAGGAAATTACACAAATTGTAAGAAACAGATTACCAACTTATAATACCAAGAGCCATTAAGATCCGAACATAAACAACTACACTGAGTGCACTAGCATAAAAAGAGAAAATATAAATAAAAACAATTTCTTCATACTAGGTAAAAGCATTTGTTATTAAATACAAGAGATTTTGGAGCACATATAACCATATAAAAAATATCAGTGCAAAAATAATTTTAACATGTTGATCGGTGATGATGTTGATGATCGAAAATATGTATGTAGATCAGTGATGAATTTTTGTAGATCGGTGATGGATCTTGATGGATCAGTAACGAATCTTGATGGATCATAAATGATGTCGAAGATCGGTGATGAAGGTGTTGTGTAGAGCAGTGATGGATCTTCGTAGATCAGTGAGGGATGTGGGTGGATGATGGTAGTGATAAAAGTGATGGTGATGATGAAGTCGGAGTTGGATGATGAAGGGAAAGCGAGATGAAAAAAGAGATAGGAGAACAAAGAGAAAGAAACAGAGAGCGAAAGTGAAAGAGAAAATAGAGAGTGGGGGAGAGAGCGAGTGAGAGATAAAGACAGAGTAGGTAAGAGAGAGAGAGAGAGAATATATACATATATATAATTTTTTATTATAATAATAATTATTATTATTATTATTTTATTTAATTATTTATTAATTTTTAAAATTTTATTTTTTATTTATTTTTATTTAAAATTTATATTTAATATAAACATTATATTGGAGTATTCATCATAGCAAGTTCAGTTCTAATATAACAAAATTGTTCTTCATTAAGAAGCTTGGTAAATATGTCGGCTAATTGATGATTTGTAGGCACAAATTTGAGTTTAATGTCATATTTGAGTACATGATCTTTTAGAAAATGATGCCTTATTTCAATGTGTTTAATGCGTGAGTGCTGAATAGGATTTTTTGAAAGGTTAATGGCACTAGTGTTGTCACATTTTATAAGAATATGATCATAGTAAAGCCCAAAATCTTGAAGTTGTTGTTTAATCTAAAGCAATTGTGCACAACACCAAGTGGCGGCAATATATTTTGCTTCAGCAGTTAACAGAGCCACTGAGTTTTGATTTTTGCAAAATGAAGAAGTGAGTGAGTGTCCAAGAAAATGACAAGTGCCACTAGTGCTTTTACGGTCAAGTCTACATCCTGCAAAGTCGGCATCCGATTAACCAAAAAGTTCAAAAGTAGTTCCCTTAGGATACCATAATCCCAAATTTGGAGTGCCAACAAGTTATCTAAAAATACGTTTGACTGCAGTGATATGTGGCTCTTTAGGTATGGATTGAAAATATGCACACATACAAACACTAAACATTATATCAAGTCTACTAGCAGTAAGATAGAGTAAGGAACCGATCATACCTTGATATTTCTTTTCATCTACTGGTTTACCTTGCTCATCTTTGTCAATTTTTATTGATGGTGCTCATTGGAGTTACTACAAGCTTTGATGATTCCATTTCAAACCTTTTGAGTAAATCCTTGATATATTTTATTTGATTTAAATGGATCCCATCCTTGGTTTCTTTAATTTGTAGACCAAGGAAGTAATTTAACTCCCCCATCATACTCATTTCGAATTCACCCTGCATATCTTTAGCAAACTCTTTGCACAAATTTTCATTAGTAACATTGAAAATGATATCATCAACATAAATTTGAATAACTAGCATATCCTCCTTTTTGGTTTTTATAAAAAGAGTTGTATCAATTTTTCCTCTAGAAAAACCTTTGTTAAACAGAAAATTACTTATTCTTTCATACCATGCTCTAGGAGGTTGTTTTAAGCCATATAAGGCATTTGAAAGTTTGAAAACATAATCCAGGTATTTATGATTTTCAAAACCGGGAGATTGTTCAACATAAACTTCCTCTGAAATGTACCCATTTAAAAAAGTACTTTTAACATCCATTTGATATAATTTAACATCTTTAAAACATGCAAAAGCAAGTAACATTCTAATAGCTTCAAGTCTAGCAACTGATACAAAAGTTTCATCAAAATCAATGCCCTCTTCTTGATTATAACCTTGAGCTACTAATCTAAATTTGTTTCTAGTAATAACTTTGGATTCATCCATTTTATTTCGAAAAAGCCATTTTGTACCAATAACGGGATGATCCTTAGGTCGAAAGGTCAAAAACCAAACTTCATTCCTTTTAAATTGATTTAATTCTTCTTGCATTGCTAAAATTCAGTTTTCATCATTTTCAACTTCTAAAAACAATTTTGGTTCAATTAGTGAAACAAACGCTAAGTTACCACAAACATTTTTAACAGAGGAATGAGTTTTAATACCTTTCACTGCATCACTTATGGTAAGGTCTTTGGGGTGGCCATGAGCATACTTCTATTCCTTTGATAGATTTGAGTCGTTTTCTGGAAGAGCATGTATTTTTTGAAGTTTCTCCATTGTCACTTCTTCTTCATGTTGCGTAATGGATTTTCTTCATTTTCTTTTATGTAAATGCTCTCCATGCTTACTTGATTTTCTGAAATATCATCACTTACAAGATTCTTTGAAATAATGTTGTTAGATTCATCAAAAGCAATATGCACAGATTCTTCAACAAGTAGAGTTCTTTTATTGAATACTCTATAAGCTTTACTGGAAATTGAATAACCAAGAAATATAGCTTCATCCGATTTAGCATTAAATTTTCCTAAGTTATCTTTATTGTTATTCAATACAAAACATTTACAACCAAATGAACGCAAGTGACTAATATTATGTTTTTTACCTTTCCAAATTTCATAAGGAGTTTTCTTAAGAATAGGTCTAATCATAGCACGATTTATAACATAACATGCAATGAAAACGGCCTCAGCCCAAAAATATCTAGGTAAATTATTCTCACAAATCATAGTACGGGCCATTTCTTCAAGAGTTCTATTTTTTCTTTCAATCACACCATTTTGTTGAGGAGTTCTAGGGGCTGAGAAATTATGATCTATTCCTAAGTCATCACAAAACATAATAAAATCATCATTTTCAAATTCTCTACCATGATTACTTCTAATACTACAAATATTAAGATTTTTTTTCGTTTTGAATTCTTTTACATAGTTTTGAGAAATTATAAAAAGCTTTATTTTTGTGTGCTAAAAATAATAGCCATGTATATCTAGTATAATCATCAACACAAACAAGAGCATAAGATTTTCCTCCCAAACTTAATGTTCTAGATGGTCCAAATAAATCAATATGCAAGAGTTCAAGAGGTCTAGTAGTTGAAACAACGTTTTTGGATTTGAAAGAAATTCTAGTTTGTTTTCCAAACTTCCATGCATTGTCTTTTTCAAAAACAATTTTTGGTAAATCAATGATTAACTCATTTTTTGAAAGTTTGAAAATTAAATCAAAATGAGTATGTCCTAATCTTCTATGCCAAAGCCAACCATTATTATTTATAGCAGATAAACATTTAATATTAAAATGAGAAGACAAATCATGTAAATCAAACACATATACATTTTCATGTCTATAACCTACAAATAAGGTCTTGTTTTCTAGGGTGTTCTTAATACTGGAATGAGTTTTCTCAAAAATAACTCTATAACATTTATCACATAATTGACTAATGCTAAGCAAGTTATATTTTAAACCTTCAACAAGTAAAATATTTTCAATAATAGGAGAAGCACTTTTACCAATACTACCTAATGATTTAACCCTTGTTATTGTTGTCAAAAGTCACATATCCACCATCCTTTAGTTGGAGTGTGGCAAACATAGATTTATTTCCAGCCATGTGCCTCGAACATGCACTATCGAGATACCATCTATCGTTATTGGATTGTTTTTCTTGATACATACCTACAAAAATTTGATTTTTCTATTGTACCCATATTTTCTTGGATGCATAAAAGTTATAATTTGACATTCTTGAAATGTCCTTAGGGACCCACATCTTTTTTATTTTAGCAAAAAGATTTCTTTTAACAGGACATGAAAGTGAAATATGACATTTTGTACCATAAAAATGACATGTGAGATGAGAGTGACTAGAAGATGCATGCACAAAACCATTTTTGACAGTTTTTACTTTTGAAAAAGGTTTATATCCAATTACGGCTCTACCAAAAGTACGATTTCAATTTTTTAAGAATTTTATCTAAAGTCTCTCTACCTTGAATGAATTTTCAAAGAGTATTTTTCAAGTCTTCAATATTTCTTTCAAAACAATTTGCTCCTTTTTTAAAGACTCATTTTATTCTTGCAATACAACTAATCTTTTCTCAGAAATTGAAGACTTTTTTCGAGTTAAAATCTCATTTTCCTTTTTCATTTTCATGGCTTCATTTTCTAAAGCATTTATCTTGGAAGTTAAGGATTCATTTTCTTTTGATAAACTTGAAATCACTTTCTTTTGATAGTTACTTTTCAAACTAAGTTTCTTAAATTCAGCATGTAAATTCATCAAAAGCTGATTGTAATTCATCAAACGTAAAAGATTCGTCATTTACCTCATCTTCGTTTCCAAGTGCCATTAAGCATAGGTTATAGAAACCTCATTTTTGCAAACTTTGGTTTATGAATCTCTTTCATCGCTATCTTCTTCCCATGCTGCAATCATGGCTTTCTTCTTGTCCTTCTTGACTTGTTTCTTAAGTTCCGGACATTCTGATTTGTAGTGTCCAAGTTTGTGCCATTCGTAGCAAGTAACTTCATATTTTTTGTGATTTTCTTCCCTTTGAAAATCCCTGTTGTTGAAGTTTTTTCTGAAAATTTTTTGCACACCTTATTTCTTTTTCACAAACCTTTTGAACTTCCTAGTGATGATTGCCATTTCTTCATCATCATCTGAATCATCTTCCTCATCCTCTTGATGCTTTGAGGTGGATTTGAAGGCTATTCTTTTTTTCTTGTTGTTGTCCTCCTCTTTCTTTCCTTCTTGCATTATGAGCTCATGAGTTAAGAAAGATCCTATTAACTCATCTAGACTTAGCTTTGATAAATCTTTGGCTTCGGTAATGTCAATGACTTTTGTCTCCCAACTTTTTGGCAATGACCTAAGTATTTTTCTTACAATTTCAACATTAGTATATATTTTGCCAAGAGAAGTTAAACATTAATAATATCAGCAAAGCGAGTAAGCATTTGAGAAATAGTTTCATCAGGCTTCATTTTAAAGAGTTCATAATTATGAACTAGCAAACTGACTCTAGATTCTTTAACTTGTTCGGTTTCCTCATGAGTCACTATAAGCTTATTCCAATTTTTTTCTTTTTTTGTGGTTTTGTATGTGAAAATTCTGTTGAACTAATTGGCATCTAAGGCGCAGTACAACATGTTTATGGCTTTGACATTAATTTGGGTCATTCTAGTATCTGATTCATTCCACTCATCTTCAGGTTTTGGTAGCTTAAGGCCATCTACGGTTTTGGTAGGAATTTTTGGACCATTGCAAATAATTTTCCAACATTCATAATCATTAGATTGAACATGTATGGTTATCCTAGTTTTCCAATAGCTAAAATTTGTGTCGCTAAATAGTAGTGATCTATTGGACGCTTGTCCCTCAGGTAAGGAATAACTAGGGGTTGCCATGATCTATTCTAAGACGGTTAAGTCACACAAACTAGAGTTTAGGCTCTGATACTAATTGTTATCCCCTGTAGGCAACCCAAAGGGGGGTGAATTGGGTTATTAAAAAAAATTACAATATTAAAAAAATAATAAACACAATATTCAGAATATAAAATAAAACAATAATTATAATATAAAAGTAAGAGAGATAATGAGAGAAAATCAAATACTGAGATTTATAGTGATTCGGCACGCCAGGCCTACGTCTACTTCCCAAGGAACCTCCTTGAGAATTTTTCACTATCAAAATGAATCAATACACCACCAAGGCTTCACCAAGCTTGTGGATTTTACACAGGTATTACTTTTATCTATTGAACCTCACTTAACAATAAAAGCCTTACCCTTACAAAATTTTCTCTTAAAATAATGAATAAAAATAAGAGGTACTTTAACCCTCTTTTACAATAATTTTCTCACAAAGAGTAGATATGAAAGTGTAAAAACAAAGACTACACTTAGATCTGAAAGTGAAAGAGTAGAATACAATACACTCAAAAATTTGGAGCACCCAGATTTTTTTCTCTTCAAATTCTTGATTTTTTTTCTTCACACAAAACACTTCTATTTATACACAAAAATATATCCGTTCGAAGAGACAAACGCTTCTTGACACATCAGCTGAATTCATGTGGAAGAAAATCACGTGAAAAGAAAATCTATAATCTTGCAAATTTAAGCGTCTTTAAGCTTTAGTCAAATTTGTACTAAAAAGCAAAAAGTAAAGCTAATGGAAATGATGTCATGTATGACTTTCCACATGCCAATGTGCATATATGTAACATGATATGATCAATATAGTGTGAAAAGTTTAATTACTCACGTGATGTATTCTATTTATATTATATGCATTATATGTAGTATTCTAATCAAATATTTACATACACAGTAAAAAAAATTTAAGTAATATTTATAATGAATGTGAACATATATACCCTTTTTAAACTTTTGTATTTATTGTAGAGATTTTAAACTAAACATAACATACCACTCCATGTGGGTATATCAATTTTGTCAAAAGAAGACAACTCATCAATATCAAATTTGTCAAAAGATGAATAGTGACCAGCCAACCAATCAATCCATTTTATCAAAATAATACAACTAATCAACTTTAAATTTGTCAAAAAATAAATAGTGACCAACTAATCAATCAATCAATTTTGTCAACTAATCAATTTTAAATTTGTCAAAATGTGAATAGTAATATTTTCAAAATATTTCCCTTTAAATAATATTTATAACAAATATATCATACAACCTATATTTTAAACAGATAATATTTTGTGTTAAATAATATAGAATATGGATATTAAAAAATCTAAATTTTTCAAATAATATTTTAGACATCATCAAAATTAAACAACATGATTGACAATTTGAGTAAGAAAGAATAAGCGTAGTAGAACTTCAGGTTACTTGGACAGAAAAGGACAAGAAAAGTTAAGTTTGATGAAGGGAGTGATATTGTGTTTCAATGTGTATATGTTATGTGTTTGTGTAGGTCACGCGCTACAGTCCGTTTGATCTGTCTCTGAAGCTATTGGTGAGTAACAACTATGTAAAGCTATATTTGACTATAGGTATTTTCTGAATGACATGATTTACTCAGTTTTCTGAAATGCTATTTTGTGAATCTTGAATGATTGTCCAACTTTTGAAATGTATTCGTGGCATCCTTAGCATCATGTGTATCTGTCATGTGTTATCTGTTACTGTAGCTCGACTTTTTCGTGCCCCCCCTCTTTTGGAAGGTCGAAATAAGCCCTACAGTTTGGACTCCCGCGGTTCTGAATCTAGTCTCACAAGTGCAATGTAAAATTGATAAACACCAAAGAGTCCAAATCCGATAAATCTTTTGGAAAATCGATTTTGAATCAAATTGCCAAAAATGGACTGCTTTGCTAGATACAGAGTCGCCACCTAAATATTTTATTTTGAAAAATTTAGGAAACCCATGACTCGTGCCAAAGGCCATGTGTCCGTTATCACTAAGATTGTCTTGGCTCGGGAACTCAGGTACGAGAAGGGAAGGTCATGAATGAATTGAGCACCCCCGCTCGCCCGATGAAAGATTGGCCTCTACTAATCATGATATGAATCTTATATACATTATATGCTCTTGTTCCGATTTATCAGGCTAGCATTACTATGTGATGTGCACAAACAAGTATAGACTAACTTGCAAAAATTGGAACATCGAGTCATGTTTGTTTGCAAAATTATTTTCAATATGTATCACTTGAAAAAGTGATCGCATAAAAACATTGCTCAAATTATTCCAATTCAAGCAATAAGCCTTCATCCACAGGTGTTTAAGCAGTTATAGCATTTAAACAATTAGCCTCATGGGAAGCATGCTAAACATGGCAACAATCACGCTCATGCAATATGCTAAAGCAAGTAAAGGCTCACCTAGTACTCCAAGCTGAAATAAACAAAAGAGTTAGAAAAAATGCATGATCCTAACTTTATGCAATATGACTAATGCAACACATGCGATATGCAATTAAATAGGCTTGGCTATTATCATGGCATATGAATCAGTTAAATAACATGCGGTGTAAGTACGTATTCAAAGAATGTTTAAATGACAATATAAGTTAGAATGATGAACCGAGCCTCAATGCATGCAATACAAATGAATGCAAGGCATGAGAGATACTGAATAAAACATGATGTCCCTAAACTAACCATTGTAAGCTAGTAAATAAAAAGGAGAAAGACGTGGGGTTAGAAGACATACACATTATTACATTGCACTCTCACGAAGGAGAGTCCGAATGAATAAAGCTAATTAGCTAACTAATTAAAGCTAAGCTAATTATTACAAAACAAATGAAATTAACTAAACTACTTAACTAATTATTACAACAACAAATGAATTAATTAACTAACTATTCTAGTTAACTAACTAATTACAAAACGAAATTGAATAACTAGTTAACTAACTAACTAATTAATTACAACACTTTACAAAATTTAATTAGCTACAACTAATTAATTACAACAAATATTCAATCTAAATATTTAAACTTTAAACATGCTCGGAATGCAAGGGATGCTCATGCACGTGCTCGATTTCTACCCCAAAAGTCGCTGTTTTGTTTCTGGAGAGCCTCTGTCACACAATAGAACACACACACTGTTGCCCATTTCCAGAATAACTCTACTTTGCCAAAGGAACAAACTGTTGAATTTTGCATCAATGGCCGGTCGGCCTGTGATGAGGGTTGCCGACCACCAGTAATGACCGGCCGGCCATCAAAGTTGGTCTGCCGACCACCTGCCGGCCACTGCTACCCAGTTCTCCTTGCTGCAACAGAGGACAAACAGAGCATATACAGGGTATTTTCAAGGGTTTGTTTACACAACTCACCCCTCCTTTTTATGAACAAATCAAAGGAGTAACAAGTTTGGTTCACAAACCATCAATGGATACAATTTCATTGCATGATGGCTTATGAAACCAAGTGTGCAAGTTCAATAAATGCAATGAAATGAGACTCTTAAAAACCGCATCCCTATCATGAAAGATCAAGGGAAGTGATGACCTTGGAGACTTGAATCATTTAATCACTAATGAGTATGAAATGGTTCAAGCTTCCATGTGTTCAATTAACGTTCGATTGAACACAACCAAATTATTATCTTTCACCATTTTAGTCCCAATTTTAGTTACTCCATTTTATATTACCATCCATTCTTTAATCAATTGAGTCCAATGGTGAGTTTAAGTCCTCTAATGGAAAGAGGGCTCAAACCAAGAGTTGTCTTAGGCATGAAAAAACATCATATCGTTGGTAACGAACCCCTTAAGGGATTAAACCATTAAGCATAACACCTCAATCTCATGATTTAAACAAACAAGTTGTTTGAACCACCTTCAAAGCAAAACAAAAACCCAAGAAAGGAGGGAGGTTGTAGAGATTGTTAGTGTTGGAAATGAGTGAGAAAAGCATAAATAAATGTTATCAACTCAAATGAGATGGTGTCTAAGGCCTAGAGCACTAAACTCATGAGGACTATTACACTACAAGTACGCAAAACAAAGCTCAAATGCAACTAACTGCCCAAAACAGTGCTAAAACAGTCTAGAATAAGTCCTAAAACATGCTGGGATTGAGCTAAAAATAGCTAGATTAATATGCTAAAACATGACACAAACTAGGCTAGTAAGCAAGACACAAGGAGGGGACGCTAACCCCTCCAAATTTGGACTTCAAAACATGATTTTGGTCACAAAAATAACTCTGAAAATCAGTGTTTAAAAGCTCAAAAAAAGGTGACAACAAGGTGGGAAACACAAGGACAAAGGCCTCCAAAACAAGGTATGAAGAAAAGCTATCAACCCCTTAACCTTTAATGGCCTTAAGACCCAAGTTTCAGCCCAAAAATACAGAAGTTTTATAGCCCAAAATCAGTTGGAAAATAGAAAAAAAAAATAGTAGAGAAACAAAGCAAATAGGCAATCCCTTATACCTCTTGAACAGAAGAAGCAATTTAAGCAACAAAACCAAGACAATACACCCTTCAAGAGCTCAAACCAAGCTAAAAAGTGCCTCAACTCAAAGATGAGAAGGTTTGGTTAAGGGTGTATAGGCAAAGGTTAAGGATTTGTAGGCAAAAGTGTAGGAATTTTCTAAAGAGAGAGAGAATTGTAGAGAGAGGAAAAATTTTGATCTCAAAATTTTCTAACCTTAAAACAAGAGAGAGGGGTCTCCTATATATAGAAAACATGAATTCTCCTTAAGTTTATCTAGCCCTACACGTGGGTGTAGATGCATACATCTGTGCAAATAGCTGGCACAACTATCACAAAATATCTATAAAAGAAACTGGTGGCCGGCAACCCAAAAGTGATGGCCGGTAGCCCAAAAGGGGTGGCCGGCAGGCCATCAGAGGCTACAGGCTTGAAGAACACAGGGTTTGGTTCAAGAATAAGGCAACAAGGGTGTAGGGTTTGAAAGGCTCAAAGCTATGTGTGGACTCGCCTTTTTCCGTACCCCCGCCTTTCAGAAAGAGTTTGAAAAGAAGGCCTTACAGTTCGGACTCCCGCAGTTCTGAATCTAGTCTCACAAGTGCAATGTGAAACTGATAATCACCAAAGAGTCCAATCCGGCAAATCTTTTTGGAAAATCGATTTTAAATCAAATAATGCCAAAATTGGACTGCTTTGTCAGATACAGAGTCGCCACCTAAATATTTTATTTTTGGGAAATTTAGGAAACCCTGACTCGTGCCGAAGGCCACGTGTCCGTCATTACCAAAGTTGCCTCAGCTCAGGAACTTGGGTACGAGGGGGAAATGTCATGAACTGAACACCCCCGCTTGCCCGATCAAAGGACCAGCCTCTATTAATCATGATATGATGTTTTATAAACATTATGTGTTCTTATTCTGGTTATTAGACTAGCTTTACTATGTGATGCACACAAGCAAGTATAGACTAGTCGCAAGACTTGGAACAATTCAACTCATGTTTGTTTTTGCGAAAATGGTTTGAATTTGCCACCCTCAAGTGAACTTAAAGATGCGGATTTGCCACCAAACAAGGTGGGCTTAAAACAGGATTTTGCCACGACAAAGGCCCTGTTTGGTAGAGCTGTGGGAAAGTGCTTATAGCTTATAACTATGAACATAAGCTGATTTCTGACTTATAAATTAAGCATCTCCTGCCCCACTCAAAGAATAAGCTGATTTTTGACTTACAAAAAGTTATAAGCTGCATTGTTAAGCTAAACCAAACACATCAAAATAGTTTAAATTAAGCTGAAAGCTGAAATAAGCAACTTTTAAGCTGCACCAAACAGGCACAAAGTGGGCTTAAAACACACATTCGCTGAATCGTTCCAATTCAAACAACAAAGCCTTCATCCACAGGCATTCATGCAGTTTAGCATTTAAGCACACATAGCCTCATGGAAAGCATGCGAAACATGGCAATATGGCAATCACACTTATGCAAGTCTGCTAAAGCATAAAACTTACCGAGTACTCCAAGCCAAAACCAAAAAACTAGTTAGAAAGATGCATGATCCTAACTATGTTGAGTGTCTAATGCAACGCATGCAATAATGCAATTAATAGTCTCGGCTACTAATATGGCATATGGATCGATTTGAACAACATGCGATTAAACACGTATTCAAAGAAGATATTGAAATTGCGATGCAGTTTGAATGATGCGCCGAGCCTCAGTGCATGCAATATTAATGAATGTATACAAACATGCAAGCATAAGGTATGCTAATCGAAAATGTCCCTAATCTAACCATCAATAGCAATTAAATAAAAGGGAGAAAGATGTGGGGTTGGAAGACATACAAACACGCACGTACTCACACTTATTATAACATTATGCCCTCGCGAAAGAGGGTTCGAATGAATAAGCTAACTAGCTACGCTATTTAAGCTAACTATTAAAAAACTCGAAACTAATTAACTATTCTAGTTAACTAATTATTACAAACCGAATTAAGCTAATTAATTACAAAATGAATTAATTAACTAAATAGTTACAACACTTGTATGAATGAATTAGTTACAACTAACTAATTAAGCAAAGCAAGTAAATGGCCTTGATGGGCGAGGGATACATGCATGCTCGGCTTCTCCACCCGAAAATGCCACCGCCTTGCCATTGCAGCCTCTGTTTGCATCTTTTTGATCATTGAAAATTTCCCCAACTTCCAGAACACCTCTGCTCCACCTCAGGAACACACCGAGCAACTTTCTTCATTGATGGCCGGTTGGCTACCATTGGTGGCCGGTCGGCTACTGCTGGTGGCGTCGGCCACTGCTGGTGGCCGGTCAACTACCCTTGCCCTGAACTTCTTTTTTTGCTGCAACAGAGGCAAAGCAGTGTATTCTCAAGGAGTGTATGTCCTGCTACCCTCCTTATCATCACACAAGCTCAAAAGAGTGTAGCTCTTGGCCCTCAAACCATCAACCAAGCATTTTCCATGCATGATGGCTAAGGAACCAAGCTTGTACAAGCTTAATGAATGCACAAACAAGACTAAAACAATCACCACCCTATCGTGCATGATCAAGGGTGACGGTGACCAAGAAAAGTGGCACATTTCATCACGTCAAGTATGAAATGTCCCATTTTCTTCGTGTTCGAATTAACGTCTAATCCGAACATATGCAATGCAACATGAAAGATGCTTATCTTGCTTCTTTTACTTGTTCATTTTTGTTTACTCATTTTAGATTTCCAATCCATTCTTCAATTGATTAGTCCAAAAGTGAATGTCCTCTAATGGAAAGAGGGCTTAAACCACAAGTGCCTTGGGCATGAAAAAGACTTCATGCCGTTGGTAATGAACCCGTGAAGGGATTAAACCATTAAGCATGAATGTCTCAATTTCACACTTAAGCAAACAAGTGGTTTAAAAAAACTTTCAAAGCAAATGAAAAGTGAAGAATATAGGAAGATTGCAGAGATTTCAATGCTAAAATGGATTGCCAAAATAACACTAAAACATGCTTTCAACTCAAAAGAATTATGATCAAAAAATTAAAACACCAAGCTAATGAAGGAATTAACACTACAACCATGCCATACAAGGTTCAAAGGACCAAACCAGCCCAAAACAGAGCTAAAACAAGTCAAAACAGTAGCAAAAACATGTTGGACCAAAGCTAAGTTGGGCTATAAAAACATGCTAACATATAAGGCAACTAGGCGTGCAAGCAAGACAACAAGGAGGGGAGGCTATCCCCTCCAATTTTGGACTACAAAAGTAGGTTTTTGTCACTAAAAATCCTCTGAATTTCAATGGTTTAAAGGCCCAAAAAGTTTGATTTGAAGGTGATGAAAGATGGCATAAAAGCTAAACAATTAAACAACAAGAAGGGTGGACTACTCCTTAACACAAAATAGCCTCAAACCACCATTTTTAAAACATAAAAATAGAGTTTTTTGGAGTCCAAAACCAGCCCAAAAATAGTGTAAAAAGATGGCAAAACAAGTATTTAAAACAAGCTTAAAATACAAGTGTTATATCTCTTGAAGACAAGATGCAATTTAGAGCAACAAAACAAGCTAAATCAAGCCAAAATCCTCTTCTAGAGCTCAAAGAGGACCTCAAGAGACCTCAGCTCCAAGGTGGTCAATTTTAATCAAGGGTTGATGTGCAAAAGTGTAGAGAAATTAGACTTTAAGGCACAAAATAAGGAGAGAGATGGAGAGAGAGAGAGAGAGAGAGAGAGAGAGAGAGAGATTTTTTGGTCTAAAATGTCTAACCCCTTAAAATGGGGGAGGACACCCTCTATATATAGAAAATCAAGGTTTGAGCTTGTATACATCCTACCATACACGTGCATGAAGATGCAATTCAGTGAACAATAGTTGGCACAGCTGGCAAACAAATATTTGAAAAAGGAGACCAATGGCCGTCGGCCACCACTAGTAGCCGACAGGCACAAACTATGGCCGACAATCCAAGGGGCTGGCCGACAGGTCATGCACTCCTCCAAACAAGAGGCAATAAGCTCTTGGTCCAAAAACAAGCACAAAATAAACAAGGTTTAGAGGCTCAAAGACAAGGCGTTCCGCCGAGGATTTCGGGCACTCAAACGAACATAAACAAACACAATCATTGAGTGCACAAACGATGACGTCCAAGTCTTGAGGATGGTCAAAAATGGGGTGTCTACACTATGGCATTCTGCTGAGGACTTCGAGCACTTGGCGAGCAAATAAACTCATCATCGGGTGTGCATGCGATGGCATCCAAGTCGTAAGGGTCGTCAAAAATGGGGTGTCTACAGTTACTGGTACCAAGGTTTCACGTGGGTTTCATTCATGGAACTGATTATGCATAATCAACTGTTTGATTTGCGCGTGGGTCTTAATGACCATCTCATATGAATAAGGGTCTTAATGACCACCTACTCTGCACATGGGTCTTTATGACCAATCTGATCTGTTAGCTAATGAATGTACTATGTATGACTATATGCAAAATCTGAATATGTATATGAATCTGTTTCTGATCTAAATTCTAATTTTTGAATCTATTATGGACATCATTCATTTAAAACATTTTCTGTATTGTTATTCACTAGGCTCTAACTCACTGTTTATGTATATATATATTGGTGATCAAGCGTGTGACTAGGTTTAGAGGCGTTTCCCTAGAATCTGTTTTTGTCAGCCAACCTATGCGCCTCCCGTGGAGGTTTCGGATATGTCAAGTGGTCAAGGCTATGTGATTAAAGTTTAAGTTTTTGTTTTCTTATTTTGTTGAACAAGTTTTTTTTTATTCTATATATAGGGCTAAGTCTTTTTTTGCCTTATTTGTATATATGATGACGTAGGAATGATGTGATAATATATGTATATAAAAAATTTAAATATTTTTTGTCTTATGTAAGTCTGCACAGCTCAATGGACAATGTATGGTTATATTTTGCTTCCGCTAGTGTCATGACCCTAACCTGCCCCTATGGAGCAGAGTCATAACTGGCCAGTAATCACGAGATTACCTGCGACCTTAGTCAAAATCAAAACGTATTTAATAATAGGGGGCCAAATTGCAGAAGAAAATTTTCTAAGATTGTCCATTGAGCTGTGCATACATGGCTTAACCACTTACATTCATACACTCACATAATAACTCACACCATATGCATATTCACATTAAGTATGTCATATATACACCCAGGCTTATTCAAAACCAGTGTTAACAAAAATTTAGATTATATACCAGGTTAGTCAAGGTTGGTCATACATGACCACAAAAGGTTCAAGAGCAGTAAAGAAAAAGCAAGGCCTCTTGCGTGAGGCAACTCTAGTTAATCTCTCAAAACATGGTTTCTCATCGCTCACTGGGGTTGGGCTGCACATCCTGCTGTTCACCTACATACATAAATATAAACAGTGAGCTAATGCCCAGTGAATAATACCAGAGTAAAGAGGTTAATGAATGAGATTCGTTCATGAATAGGTCATACCTATAATTTAAACAGTTGAACTACTATTCCCATTCATATCAGATTTATAGACCATAATGAGCAAAACAACCTCGGGTCCAAGTACAAAACGACCTCAGGTCTATCACGTACAAAACGACCTTGGGTCCATCTATACAAAACGATCTCTGGTCCAATACTCATTCATAGACCAATTTCAGGTCTAATGGATCCATGTATCAATAACCGCCTTTCATGTCATAATACTAAACGACCTTGGGTCCAACATTCTCATATTCATAGCTATGCGTCGCATCCATATTTATACTTAAAACGACCTTTGGTCCAATCAATTCTTTATTCAAAACGACCTTTGGTCCATTCATCAATCATACAAAACGGCCTGCGGCCCAATTCATGTAGAAAATGACTTTTAGTCTATCTTGTTAAACATTCCAAACGGCCTTAGGCCCCATCTATGTCCTTGTCAAATATACCAAACGGCCTTAGGCCCATTTTCCATTTTCACAACATTCATTTTACAAATTCTTTCACGAAATGGGCAGATAGAATACTCATTCATAGTGCGAATTCATAAGTTTAGAAATTACCACGTAGACAACATTTAGGAAATAATGCATATACAAAAATATATTTACTAAGATATTACTCACTGTGATCTGGTGCTTGATTCGACCTTGCGCTTGACCCTACATAATTCATAACACAATGGGTCATAATTCAATTCATTTTGTTCTTTAAGTCGCATAATGTTCTTAGGCTTCTTTCATACTCTTTAATCCATTTAGAATGTCCAATACATGCCTAAGAGTGCTTAGAAGTGAAAGAGAACGGAAAACAAAACATAAAATGCTTTTTCAAAATTTCTGAAACAGGGTCCTCCGCTTAAGCGCAAATTTGGTCGCTCGAGCGGACCCTTTTAGTCTGCAAAACTTCTGGTTGCTTGTAATTTACACTTGAGCGAGGCATTTGACGCTCGAGCGAGGAGTCACGCAAGGCAGGGTACGCTCGAGGGCAAATTTGTCCGCTCAAGCCACCGTGTTATTTCTACAAAACTTTTGGGAGCCACAATTTCACGCTCGAGCGGACAAGCCGAATTCTGGGTTTTCCAGAATTTTGTTTGAAGTTCAAACTTGATGTTCAAGGGTCCAAAGCTTGCAAATTGATGCCAAAAACATGGAAAGCCATTATATGACATGAGAATATGGATAATTGAGACCAATTACTCAAAATTATGATCTAATTTACCAAATTATTCCTCATTCTTCTTGGTATGGCCATAGTTTGTGCATTCGAGCTTCATACACATTTCATAATTTCATGAATCATTTATGCATGTCAACCATTGGTTCCAATCTCATTTCAAATGGCATAAATGATGTTGAAAATCATGAAGCTCATTAAATTTATGCATGCATGTATGATTTGATACTCAAATTTTCATAATTAACATGCTACATGCTAGATTATACAAATTCATGGTAATTTTCTACATGCATGATTACATTGACTTCAAATTCATCAAATTCAATTCAATTCATATGCTTGATTACAATTTACCCTTGAGTTCACATAATTATATCTCAAACTCATGTCTAAACACTCACCTAGTGGCTCAATTCTTCTAACTTCAAGCTAATTCTTGAGTTTAGCTTCCAAAATTCCAAACTCTTGAGCCAAATTCCATAATTTGAGCTCCCTCTCTCTCTAAATCGGCCCTTTCTCTCTCTCTAGAATGTGTTTTCAGCCAAGGTGAGTTCAAAGGAGGAATTGAGTGCATATAGGCCCATTTATAAGCTTGACTAATCAAATTGATTAAGCTAAGTAACAATGCTCTAATTTAATCATTATGAATCTAATTATTCTGATTCGAATCAATTTCTAATTAAATTTTATCATAGGCTCTAAAAATTATGCTAATTACGATGGTACAATCAATTTTGGTTTCTGACGCCTCTATAGTTTTTAATTTAAATTTTATAACAGAAAATTAAACAGATTTTCCTACGGTGAACAGGTAGAATTTCACAAACTCATATAATCATATAATTAACATTCAAAATCATATCAAGCTCATAATTATAAGCATAGTTAAAATCAATTAGCATAATATGGAGTTGGGTTATCACAGCTAGCCCATAATATTATGTATCTGTTTAAGAGGTTTTTGGTAATTTTTAGATTACTAACCGGTCATGATGCTAAACCTATAAGGGCAAGTTTGGATCGTGACACATTACCACATTGCCACCAGATCTGCCACCTTCCCATCTCGATGAATCTACCCTTATTAGATCTGCCATCTTCTTCAGATCAATTTTTGCCCACCGATATTGGCATCGCCTCTCCCACTTTTTGATCTTCTAGATATGATGTTTGGCTTCTACCCAAACTTTCACCCTTGCGCACAAAACTTTAAGATCTGGTTTCAGATCTTCTCACAATTAGAAGACGACGTTTTTTAACGCGTTCGTTTCACACTAAGCGACCACCTTAATCTCAATGTTCCATTTTGACCATTGGAGGTGGGGTCTTTAGATTTCAAATTGAAGGTTGCTGTGTAATAGAGTTCTAATGCGTTTGGCGACTTGGATCTAGTTATGTTCGGTTTGCTATTTTATTTTATTTTTTATTTTTAGTGTTTGCTGTAATAATCCTTCCTGTGTGAAAGTTGTGTCTCTTTTTTGTGACTTTTTTTCTTCTTCTCTATGCAAGTTAGCATTCTTCTTCTTATAGAAGTTTGTTATCTCTTTATAAGATTTTTTACTACCGTTATATGAGATTGATCTGATTTTATTTTATTTTATTTTTTATTGATTTTACAATGTAGATTTTCTTTCCAATCTATAAAAAGATGCAAATATTTTGTTGTGTCATTACAAAACTAAAATGTTGCTAAATAATTAAAAAAAAGGCAACTAGAACAGGAGCAACCCATTATCATATATAAGAGGGCAGGATTATACACATTAGGGTATATGATACCTATATGATTTAAGTTATATACGATTTGATTCAGTTTTAATTTTGAACCATGAACTTAAATTTGAAACCAATCTGCAAAAATCAACTCGCTAATTTTCTAAACTGGAGTCAAATTACAAATTTAAAAAACTAATCAAAACCTATCAAATTAGACTGGACATTTCATGACATTTTTTTTCATAATCCAGTATTATTCTTTTTACCAAAAAGTTACTAAAAAAGTTAAAAAGTTATCACTATTCACCAAAAAAAATATAAAAAAATTAATATATAAATATTAAAATACAAATTAACTTTTTGGGCCCATGGCAGTGAAAGTAAAAAAAAAAAAAAAAAAAATTATATGTGTACATTCACTAAGTTGGATGGTAAAGTTGGACCTGTGGGGCCCACCATGGGTCCCGTTTTGATAATCAAAACCGTTGAATATGTAGAACTCGTCTAGTACTATATGCCTGTAAAAAATCACGTCTATCACATATCGTTAATTACATGATCAAATCAGTTTTGTATAAAAATTAGATTGTATTATAGTTAACAGTTGACAAAAAAAACTAACATGATCAGATAGCTATTGATATCCAATCAACGTGATTTTTTATAAGCATGTAGTACTCGACGAGTTCTACACATTGAACGGTTTCGATTAGAAAAACGGGACCTGTGGTGGGCCCCTACGGGCCGAACATCACCGTCCAATCAAAGCCCGAAAAGGAGGCAATCTTTTCCCATCTACTCACCCAGTCGACTGCATTGCCAATCCGTACGGCCTACTACACTATCTTCTCATATACACTTATTTATACAATTTTTTAATACACATTTTTCATAAAAAGTTAAAAAATTAAACCAAACATCTATATTTTTTTCTTAATTTCTTAGTCAAACAAGACAAAAAAAATACACTTATTTAAAACACTCTACCCAACTCCTTAATCAGCCGTAACAAACCGAGTGATTAGACAAACACAATGAAGCCAAGGCAGCCACAGAGAGAGCCCAGACGGACACAACACAGGCAAATTCACTAGGTCAACCTCCAAAACAGACGGACACAACACAGGCAAATTCACTAGGTCAACCTCTCCTTGAAAGTCTCCCTATTTTTAACCACCGGGGACAGCCCAGACCCCCCTTTTCAGTTAGGCTATTTGTTTTCCTTCCTTGGACAAAACCAGAGCTCCAGCGGGGGACGCAGTCTCATGGAGTCGCTTCCTTACTCAGACGTCGATTCCAGCCTCAGAGCGTTGGCCGGCCGTGCCGAGGGTTTCGGCCGCTTCTCCCTCGGTGGCCTCCACGGACCCCTCTATTTCGTCACCTCCTTGAACGGTTCTCTTTCTCTCCTCTCCCTTTTCCTTCACTTTCATCATTTATATAATTGGTTCTGCATTTTCAATGTCAACCGTGAAAATCAAAATTTCATGATTATGATTATCTACCAAAATTAGAGTTACTTACATAAAATGTTTGTATATTATGTGTCTGCGACTCTGCGTTTGTGAATCAGAAATTGCTTTGTTGATTCTGGAAATGTAAATCCAAAACCCTTTTGCATTTACATCGGATCTCATGTGTGATTTCTTTATTTATTAATATATAGTTCCCAATTAAGATCCATAATTAATTACTCCATAATTAAGTACTGCATTATCCTTTCATAAAAACCTTCTAGCACTATCACTAGGAGGTTCCACTCCCCCACCTATCTCCGTTCTCTACCATTTTGGGCACTGTAGTTGTATTTGGATCTATGTTTCCAGAAAACGCTAATATCGTAGCGCATTACGTATTCATATGCACATTATGAAACACTTTCTTTCTAAAACAATAAATTTAGCGATCGCAAAAGCTTTTTCTAATATATTTCTTTAAATGTTATCTTAGGGAAAAAAAAATCAAATATAATGAACCAAAATCTAAGGTGAGTCAAGTTTTGATAGGACAAAAGCATAAAAAAATGGGTCATAATGCTCATAGAAATATTTTGACCTTTTTTTTTCTTATAATTTTTTTTTAACATTTTGTTGGATGCATAATAGTGAAAAAAAATTATTCTAAAAGGACTTTAAATTTTTAAATTTGATGTATACAAACCTACCCTATTCAGACCATATTTTAGAGCATGAGGTGTACCAGAACGATCCACGTTCCAAGTAACATAGATTTGGATACACCAAAAAAAAAAAAAGATTAAAAAAAAAAAAAAAAGACTTTGCTTTGTTTTAAGATCTTCTACTCTTGTAAGTGATCATTTTTTTCCCTTTTTTGTTTGTTCATTTTTTTTTGCAATAGTCGAACGAGAGGGGGTATGGGATATTAAAAGTAAACTTCACAATGCCTTACACTCACACTGGCAAGATGAGTTCAAAGAATCAGAAGCTGAATTTTTGGCCCCTGGTAGCAACATGTATCTAGCTGTTCTATGCAAGTGTGTTTTCATAACCAAAATTCATATTAATTAAAATTTAAAGAATTTTTGTTTTAAATGGGCTAATTACACCTACCTTCCTTGAGATTTTTAACAATTACGGGGAGCTCTCTTGTAGTTTCTGAAATTACACTATCCTCTCTTATTTTTGTTGACAATATACACATATATCCCTTGGAAAATGTTTGAGGCCTCGACAAAGTCGAGGCTCGAATGCCTCGAGAGAGAGAGAGAGAGAGAGAGAGAGAGAGAGAGACAGAGAGAAGAGAGGGCTCGTAGTCGCCGGTCGCCGCCCGATCGTCGCCCGGCGTCCTCGTCAGACCGTCGTCCTCGTCAGACCGTCGATCGTCGCAGGGAGGGAGGAGCTTCAGACCGTCGCCAGATTCGTTCGTCGCCGTCGCCGCAGCTCACCGTCTGCCTCGCCTCCGCCGCTGCTCCTCGCCTCCCACCGCCATTTTGATGGCCCCCTCCAGTTCCTCCTCCCTCCTCCCCCCTCCTCCTCCTCCTCCCCCTCCCCCTCCTTTCTTCCTCCCTTTTCTCTTCTTCTCCCCTTCTCCTTCTCTGCAACAAACAGAGGAAAAAAAAAAAAAAATTTCGACACCAAAACGACGTCGTTTTGGTGTCGAGGCAAATTCGAGGCAAAGATTTCGAGGCCTCTATCACGACTGATATCCCTTTTGTTATTTGGCCATAAGAAATGGTAATAGAAAATGCTTATGCCAGCGAACTTTGGTAACTAAATATCAAAATTATCCTTATCTCTAACAAAACAGTTTTTATTGGTGACAATGAGAGTATTGCCTCCCTCATCTTCTTTTCTGTCTCTCTCTCTCTCTCGCCTCTTACTTCTCGCCAACGATGCCACCATCTTCTTCATCTTTTTCCTTTGATCTCTGTATTCACCATTGACACTTTCACCAAACAATCACAACCACTGACCAATTTCTAAGTAGAAATAGATATGTGTGTAAACAACGCATATAGTAAGAGATAGAAGCATAGAGTGAGAGGAAATAGACCCATTCTACTGTCCCCTGTCCATACACATCCACGCATGATAGTTTTTTCTGGGCCATAAATTTAGTCAAGTTACATTCCTTGCTTTTGGCAAAAAAAAAAAAAAAAAAAGGCAATGCTTCAAAACTAATACACCTAGGTCATGTATTTTGAAAAATGGTTTAAATTTAAACCTTTCATTGCTTAAAAAGTGATACACATTTATATGAATGCTGACTCTAGCTTTATTTTGTTGTGTGCTTTCACACCATCGTTGACACATTTTGTCAAACACTTCAAAGGTGAAAAGTATGATTGGCCATCACACCAGCACTCCATTGCAAACAATTTTGTTTTATCTTCTTCAAAGGAGACAACTTCCCACCCTATAGCCCCGCCCCCCATATATTTGCTTACTTTCGAATGAAACAGGGTGCAAAGAAAAATATATATATATAATTACCCATATCCGTCACATATGGACAAACCCATTCCTTCTCTTTCCTAATTTTTGAATGGCTACCTCAGCTTGTGTAGGTGAAGAATAACCAACTTGAAATTAGGGGATGTTTGTCGACATGTAATATGTCAGTTCTAGTTAATGGTAAACCAGGGGAATGTTTTTTTGGCTTCGCGAGGGTAACGACAGGGGGATCCACCATTCCCTTTTCTTTTTATTTTGGTGGCTGACATGCTAGGAAGGATGGTTGATAAAGTTAGAGAAGTAGGTCTTTTTGTGGGACTGGAGGTTGGGAGGGATAGAATTAGTGTGACACACTTGCAGTATGCAGTATGCAGATGATACCAGATTTTTCTCTTTAGGGGATGAAAGACAGCTTGTTAATCTTTTTTGATTTTGAGACTTTTTGGAGTAATCTCAGGACTTAAGGTCAATTTGGAAAAAAAGTAGTGTAGTGGGCATTAATATGCAGCAAGATCAGCTTCAAAGTAGGGTGGCACTTTTAGGATGTGGTATCGAGACACTCTTGTTCAAGTATTTGGGTCTTCCATTGGCGAGTAATCCTAGATGTGAATCTTTTTGGAATCCAGTAGTGGAAAAGATTGGTAAGAGTTTGGAAGGGTGGAGTAAGGCTTTACTGTCGCGTGAGGGTAGATACACCTTAGTTAAGATTGTTTTGAGTGGTATTTCCATTTATTTTTATCTTTGTTCAAGATTCCAGTGAAGGTGGCAAGGTCTTTAGAAAAATTGATCAAGGATTTTCTTTGGGAAGGCAAGGATGAGTGGAAGAAGGATCACTTGGTGAATTGGGATTTAGTTTCGTTGCCTAAGGATAAGGGGGTTTTGGATATTGGTAATATTGTGGCTAGGAACATGGCTCTTCTTGGCAAATGGTATGGAGATTTACAATTGAGGGTGATTCACTATGGCATTCGGTTATTAGAAGCAAGTATGGGACTCAAGGCAATGGTAGGGATTTACAGGTGGTTTTGAGGGGTAACTGTCATGCTCCTTGGAAATTAATTTATCAAAATCTACACATTTTGGTCTCGTTATCTTTCTATAAGAGTGGCAATTGGGAACTCATTCAATTTTGGGAAGATGTTTGGATAGGTCAATTTTCTTTTGCTTTGGATTTTCCACTTCTTTATAGAGTGGCTTGGTCTCATAATTCTTCTACTATTTCCATGGCTTGCTCACTTTTGGCTTCAATTTCTAGAATTTTGTTTTTTCTAGGAATTTTAATGATAGGGAGGCTACACAACTGACTACTTTGTTGTCCAAAATTAATCATTTTTTTTTTTGGCTCCTCTTTTGGAGGATAAGAGGGTTTAGGCTCTTCACTCATCCGGTATATTTTCTTGTAAGTCTTCTTTTTGATAAAATCATCGATAATCTTTATGTTCCTCAGTTTTTCTTTTGCAAAAGAATTTGGAAGGCTTGTGTTCCTCTAAAGGTGTAGATGTTCATGTGGGCCTTGGTTCATGGATGCATCTTGACAAATGATACATTGCATAAGCAGAGACCTAATCATTTTCTAAATCCTCAGTAGTGCATTCTGTGTTGCAAGAATGGGGAATCCTTGAATTATTTATTTTTGCACTGCTCAATTGCTTTGAATTTATGGCACAAATTGTTTCTCTTGAGGAATGTTATGTGGGTAGCACCAAAAGGTAGTGTGCATATGCTTCTAGTTGATTTTTGTGCTTTTGGAGGATTGAAGAGAGCCAAAGTGCTATGGTCTTGTGCCATCTTTGCAACTTTTTGGGTTCTATGGTTGGAAAGAAATGCCCGGTTGTTCGAAGATAAATTTTGGAAAGTGTATTGTTTGTGGGATAAAGTTTATCACTTAACTTTCTTTTGGGCTTTAGGAAATTCTCTCTTTTTGGGGTTTTACTTTTTTTGTTAGTTAGAGATTGGTTATTGGTGTGTGAGTGTAGGCTTTTGCTTGAGATAATCTTGTTAGGGTTATGTTCTTTGTATTTCATTTTCCTTTTGTAAGAGGATGCCTTATCCTAGCTCCCTTTTTTGATTTATCAATAAACTCTTTTGTTGTTGATCAAAAAAAGATGATAAATCAGAACAATGCAACAATTCAAGAAACAGATAAAGTAAGGGATTGGTAAGAACATGATTTTGAAATTCAAAATCCATATAAATTGAAATCCAAAAGGTACTTGTTTGATGGAGTAAAAAAGAAGATCTGCCCATGTGGTGGGGAAGTTTTGGTGGTGACTATTAGGTGGTTCAACTATGGAGAAGTGGTGGGGAAAGAGGATGAAGGGGATAGTGGTGGAATGGGATGATAAGGGGGCTCCATATAGTATGAATGTTGCAAAAAATGGATGTAAGTTAGTGGAAACAAGATGGTGGGGATAAGGTTGTGGCCACCGGTGGTGGTAGCGGTGCGGATTAGAGAGAAGAGGAAGTGGTGGTGGTAGTACTATTGCTGCTTGAGTGAGGGTGAGCCAATGAGGGAAGAGGAGATGAGAGAAGAGAGGAGGAGACGTGGGTTAGGTTTTGGGTAATGGAAGTGTTTGGGTATGAAGATAGGGAATGATTAATAAATAAGTAATGGAAATAGAATTTTATGGAAGGGTACAATAGTAAACTTATAATTGATGTTACTTACCATCACCCGACAACACTGAGAAGGGAAGTTCTGGTAATTTTAGAAACCACAAGGGAGGTCTATATAATTATTAAGATCTAATGGGAGTTTTGTGTAATTAGTCATTTCAAAATAGGTTAAAATTTTAAGTAATAGACTTTTTAGTTAATGTTGAGTGCTGAATTACCAACTCCTTAGACTCACTATTGCGCTATGAAGCATGGGTACTTTGACAAAAATGTACTCTCGAACCGGGTACTTATCAGATATTGCTACTTTATATAGTATTTCTGCATACATATCGGGTACATAAAACACATACCTAAATTTTTTCTTCTTAATTTTTGTTGTATCCCAGAGGAACTCGGTATATACCTAAGATGTACCTCAACCGGAATAGTATCTTCTTCTATATAGTTAGTTTCATTGGACTTTGTATTTATTTATTTTTTATTTTTTATGCTTAGTATGATTTAAAAATTAAGCTTTGGTTTTTAAGTTTTTTAATATAATAACATTTAATTTTGGTTTATACTTTACTTCTGGTATTAAATGTGAATTGTAAATTGATAAACTAAACCATTTAACTAATTTTTGCATTACTTCAAAATAAAAATAAATATATATATATATTTTTATCAACGTACGCAACCGTACCTATACCCTACCTTACTGATGCACCCGTAAGGTACTAGTACTAGTATGTGTACACATGCTTCATAGCTATTGAGGTGTATCACCACCCCACCACCACCACCATTGTCATTCCACTACCACCACATTGCTGCTACCGCTCTTCTACCTCTAGCATCAATGTTGTCACCACTACACCACCACGCAATCACCACCCCATCACTACCCCACCCTTCCATCACCACACAATCACCATCACAGATGCTGACACCACCACAACACCAATGCTAATGCCACTGCCACTGTCACCTCATTATCACTACTGTCACCATTACCAACTCCACTCCCCCCTACCACCACTTGCAACCACCCTCGCCACGTTTACCCTACGACCACCACAGTCCTTACCCCACAACCACGACTGCCAGTCTAAATTTACCCCTTAAACTCGTGACTTTGTAGAAATAAGGTATTAACCTTTTGATTTTAACAGATTTGCACAAAATCAGCTTCTGGGTTCCACTTAGGTGTCTATAATGTCTTGTACTTAAATTCAGTGACATTATTAATGTGGCTTTAGGAAAGTTTTCAGAATTGTCTATTATGCTTTTTTGATATTGTGAATACCCATGTTTTTGTTTGCAGATGATGGGCCAGGATCACTTCGTGAGGGTTGTCGTAAAAAGGAACCACTCTGGATTGTTTTTGAAGTTTCAGGCACCATTCATCTCTCATCTTACTTGAATGTGTCATCTTACAAGACAATTGATGGACGTGGCCACCGGATAAAACTCACAGGTAAAGGCTTGAGGCTGAAGGAATGTGAACATGTAATCATATGCAATCTGGAGTTTGAAGGTGGTAGAGGACATGATGTTGATGGCATACAAATAAAACCAAATTCTAAGCACATATGGATAGACCGATGTAGCCTGCGTGATTATGATGATGGACTTATTGATATAACAAGACAAAGCACAGATATTACTGTTTCTAGGTGGGCTAATTTTACTGCATTGAATGATTTAATCAATGAATAAATACTGTTTCCTGACGAGTTCATTTGTTTGTGGCACCAGATGTTACTTTGCACAACATGACAAAACAATGCTTATTGGAGCAGACCCCACTCACATTGGTGACAGATGCATTAGAGTGACCATTCACCATTGTTTCTTTGATGGGACACGTCAAAGGCAACCTCGTCTTAGATTTGGTAAAGTTCATCTGTACAACAATTACACCAGAAACTGGGGCATATATGCTGTTTGTGCTAGTGTGGAATCACAGGTAAATGATTATTGGGTTCTTGAGTATATCATATGGAGCATTGTGCATCTAGAATATTTGCATGGAATAAAGCTGCGATTCTAATTACAGGCTTTTGTCTCATCTAATATGCCTTCTGCTTTTGTTTCTTAGATATACTCTCAATGCAACGTCTATGAAGCAGGACAGAAGAAAAAAACTTTTGAATATTATACGGAAAAGGTAAATCAACTATCTATTGCTTTCTGTTCCATAGATTAATATTTTCTTGACCAATTTTTATTTTTGGTTTTGAGACTTAACAAAAAAACTGTGGATGTTGTAATAAACGTTTTTGAAAAAAATGCTGATTAATTCTGCTCCGTAAGATTTTTATTTCAAAGGGAGGACTTAGACACAATTTACTTAAGCATATATCTAGCCAAAATTATAAATTTATGAGCAAGGTTTTAAAAAGCGGCTGCAACCGTTACGTAACGTGGTTACCGCCACTCGTTACGGCTGCTTTTGCAGTGTGATTGAGATTCACAGGTGTGTCGGCCATAACGGTCATAATGGTGTGTAACATATGGCCTGTTATGCATCGTTACGTAACAGCTCCAAACGGCTTCTTTTGAAAAAACACAAAAAAAAAAGCTGAAAATGGGGAAGGGGGATAGAGAGAAGAGGGAAGATAAAGAGAGAAGATAGAGGAGCAAGAGATAGAGAGAGAGAGGAGGGAAGATAAAGAACATGTTATTGATTTGTTGAAGCTGTAAAACCTATGCTATTCTATTCAATTGTTATCACTCAACCATTTTGTTTGTGTGTGTTTATCTATATATTATTTTTTAATAATAATAGTAATGATAATAAGTGTGGTTATTATCTATTTGGCTTGGTTAAAATATGTATATATATTTAGACTCTTATTTATTCTCTTACTTTTGTTATTGTTTATCTTATATATAATAATTAGTGATTGATTTTTTGTATAATATAAAGTCATTAATTAATATAAAATGTAAAAAACTCAGTTTATAGTGATTTAAAAATATGAAATATATTGGATCATATTTAAAAATTTATAAAAATTGATCAATATTTATTTTAAACCCAATAAATATGATCATGGAAAAAAAATGTGTATCGGTAAATTTTTTTCAAATTGTGTGAAAAATAAAAAAATTCACGGTTCCGGTTATTGCAACCGTTACACTACGGCCTTTACACCCTGCAACCGCAACCGCACCCGCACCACCGCCACTGTTACGGTGACCGCAACCGCTTTTCAGAACCTTGATTATGAGTCATTATTGTTTTAGTTCAGTTACTTATCTGTGCTTTTTATAGCATGTAATGTCTTGTTTTTAACCTTTTTTAAGGTATTAGAAGTTTGTTTTTTAAATTATTCGTTCTCAGTCGTCAGTGAGGATGTGGGTGAGCATCCTATTATTTATTTATTTATATTTAAATAAATTATATACGAAAAAAGGAGCATCATCGAGGTGCCACACTATACAAAACGCCTACAATCCGAGCAAAAGAAAAATTTGTTATTCACAAGAACAAAAAAAATCCTCTACAACTTCAAAGCTTGCTGGTTCCCTTCTACCTTAATGCACCACATCAAGCACAAAGGAACAGTAACACTTTCCTCCTTATCTTAGACTCTTACCCACTCTCAGGCCCCTCCAACCATGCAAGAGCTCAGTGATGCAGGGTGGCTATTAAGAAATCTGTCCTGTTTTTCAATTGATTCTAAACCAGAAACTATGAAGAATGGTTCCAAAAGAAAAGAACCAGCATTTGAGAAGAAAATAATTTTCAAGAGATGAACATGGGACACAATCTTACACAAAAAGCCGTATCTTTTCTCAACTCAAATTCATTAATGAACTCCGACAAATTACAATGTCATAGCCTTTATTTATAGGCTAAAATAAACCCTAATAAGAATAAGGAAAACTAAAATTCTTAATGACTAAGAAACATATTAAAAGGAAACAAATTCTGAGATTCTAATTAAAATTCTAGAGCACTAAAATACATACTAAAAGAAAACAAATCTTGAGAATCCTAACAAATCCATAGTATCCTAATTAAACTATAAGTTAAATAAATAAAAAAAATATTAAAGACAAATAAAATTATAAAGTTACCATGAATATCGATGAACATTTTGCATCTATGAAGCACGGACACGGACACGGGGCACGACAATTTCCAAAAAATGGGGACACAGAAACGGTAGGGGACATGGCAATTTTTATTTTATTATATATATATATATTTATTTATTTGTTAACAAAAACTAACATAATAACATTAATTCAATAAATATAATATATAAATAAATATACATAAATTTATACAGACAATATATAATATATAAATTAGAATATATATATATAAAAAATTTATAATAAAAACATATATATACATTTATAAGTATAATTTATGAAAACATAAATAAAAAAAATATATATATAATATCTAATTACTGTGGGGTTACATCAATGATCAACCTTAAGTTCTTATCTTTTTATTTTAGTTATGGATGAGTTGACGAGAAATGTTCAAGATGATGTGCCATGGTGTATGCTTTTTGCAGATGATATCGTGTCAGTGGATTAGACTAAAGGAGTTGACACTAGGTTGGAGACTTGGAGAGAAACACTTGAATCGAAAGGATTGAAGATAAGCAGAACTAAGACAGAGTACATGGAGTGTAATTTTAGTAACAGTAACAATGGAAGTAGAGGAAAAGTGAAGATTGAGAACCAAGGACTACCTAAGAGTGAATAATTTCGTTATTTAGGATCGATTATCACAACGGTTGGGAAGATTGGAGCGGATGTGGTCCATAAAATTAAAGTAGGGTGGCTTAAGTGGAGGAGTGCGTTTCGGGTACTATGTGATAAATGAGTACCCACTAGACTAAAAGGAAAGTTTTATAGAACGATTATTAGACCAGTGATGTTGTATGAGAAGGAATGCTGGGAAACTAAGAAACAACATGTAGATAAGATGAGTATTGTTGAGATGAGGATGCTAAGGTGGATGTGTGGCAAGACTAGAAAAGACAGAATTAGGAATGAGTATATTCGTGAATGGGTAGGAATATCACTGATAGAAGATAAGGCCTTGTTTGGAAATAGGCTATTTTAGTTACTTTTTGACTTTATACGAAAAGATGTGCAGAAAAGTAGAGAGAGTGATGTGACAACTTGTAGTGACTTTTTGGCTAAAATGTGTTGTTGACAAACGAGGTCTAAGTTGAGAGAGAATAGATTGAGATGGTTTGGTTATATACAACGGAGATCAATAGAGGCAGTAGTGAAGAGATGTGATACACGGTAGATGGAAGTGTTAGGGGAAGTGGTAGACCTAGATTGACGTAGGCGAGTTTAGTAAATAGAAATATGAATCTTCTTAATTTGATTAACCAAATGGCCGTTGATAGAGTCGAGTAGAGAAGGAGGATTCATGTAGCCGACCCCATTTGATTGGACTTAAGGCTTAATTTGGTTATATATCTATATAATATTCTAGGTTATATATATGTAACAGAGTTCGAAGAGAGAGGAGAGAAATACAGCTCACGAAGCGAGCGAGAGAGAGCTTGATCGAAGGCGTCTCTCGTCGAAGGTTGGAGCTTCGAAGGCCGTCAAGTTTGTCGTCTCGTCTGGTTAGGGCAAATACCAAGTCACTCCTCTCTTCTCTCTTTCTTCTCTTCTGTGTCCCATACAAAAAAAAAAAAAGGGGACACGCTACGTGTCCACGGCATGTCCCTGTTTCCCCGGCGTGCCCTTGTTTCCGACACCACTACGGCACTGGGTTTGCGATGTCTGTGCTTCATTGTTTCATATCATTCTACTCGAATTAAAAAAAAGCACTCGTCCTCAAGTTCTCCAAGTATTGAATGCAGCCATGCCAACAAATTTAATATTTCGATTAGTTGTTTTATTTTCTTCCCAGGCTAACAGTTCTTAATTTTCAAGATGTTGAAAAGGCCTATTAGACTTGGATTTGAATATACAAAGAAACTTTTCAACTCGAACAAAATTAACCCTGTGTAACTTAATAAAAGAATTTGTAATAGGAAGCTCTTCGTTCAGTAAAACCATTTCCTGTGTGAGATTTCTTGCACTACAATGATGGCTTCTAAGACTTCGACCTCTTTTGAAATTTCTGTCAAATGATAAGAATTTCTACTTGATCGTGATCTTTAGGAGTTCTTGAATTACCCCAAAATTTACCCAAAATTGTTTGTATTTGTGCCAATTGAGCTGGCATTCTATTATGGGAGGCTTTAAAACCTTGTAGGTCTTGATTTATAGTTTCGAGTATAACTCAATGCTGGTGACCATAACTGTCTTTCTTTTTCAAAGATGGATTTGATGTTGGTTCAATACCAGGAGACTGTATGAAGAAGGCAATCACGTGAATCAAATAGAAAAGATGGATCAAAATTGGGCTTTAATACCAAACGATACATGGTGACTATCAATAAATCCATCATATTTTTCAATTGATTCAAATCAGAAAATATGGACAATAAAGAAAAAGAACCAAGCTTCGAGAAGAAAAGAATTTTCAAGAGTAGAACATGGGCCACAGCCCTACATACAAAAGGCACAACTTTTCTCAACTCAAATTCATTAGTGAACTCTGACAAATTACAATGTCATTTATTTATAGACTAAAAGAAACCGTAATAAAAAGAAGGAAAGTAAAATTCTTGATGACTAAGAAACATAGAAAACAAATCTTCAGAATTCTAATTTAAAATTCTTGATCACTAAGAAACATACCGAAAAAAAGAAACAAATCCTGAGAATCCTAATTAAACTATAGATTAAACTAAATAAATAAAATATTAAAGATATAATTTTTTTTTTTTTTTTATCAGCAATAAAAGAAAACTTTTATTAAAATGGAGAACAAAAAAAAAAAAAAAAAAACGTACATACAAAGGAGGACAAGAAGTCCTCAAAAATAGAAACCAAAAAAAGCCTAAGAGTCGTACATGGACTTCCAATCGCTAGAATTCAAGAAAAGTGGAATCCCCCTAAACGGGGGAGCCATTGATGCCTAAAAAGATGCTAAGAATTTGATTTTCTCCCACATCGAGAAGACATCAACGCTTTTATCCTCGAAGATCCTCGCATTTCTTTTCAACCGTATTATCCAAAATAATGCAAAAACTGCACAAAGCCCCAAGACCTTCACTTTTATATTTGAGCCCAAAAATCGAAAATCGATAAAGAACATGGAACTACTTGATTCAGGGGCCACCCAATGAAAAAAACTACTACCACAATCCTCTTGCCACCAGGCAATGTAAAAAAAGATGATTCAGAGACTCCCCCTCTCCCTTATGCACCATTGAGGAAAAAGATAACGATTAATTCTCCTCTTTTGAAAGGCATCATTGGTCAAAATGCTTCCATGAACCAAAGACCATCTAAAAAACTTCACTTTGAGAGGCGCAAAAGACTTACAATTTCTCTTGTGAAGAGGAAAGAACAGGGCATTTGAATTTTCAATGATTTTATCAAAAAAAGATTTGCAACAAAAGGCACCGGAAGTATGCAAGAGCCAAACTTGTTTATGACTCGAGGAAGAATCCAAAGACAAATGATCAATACAAGACAACAAGGAGGCTAAATCACTAACCTTTTTATCAGTAAGATTTTTAGAGAATCTAAAATTCCATGCAATTGGAGCGAAACTAGAACATGCCAACGACACAATGGAGGAATCATGAGAATTCGCAATCCTATACCAAGAAATCCATAGCAAAAGAAGAATTTTTGACCCAAATATCCTCCCAAAACTGAATCTTCTCCCCCTTTCCCACGCTTAGAGAAAGAAATCAAGAAAAAAAGAGAGAAAATATGAGATATTGACTTCCGAGGAGATAGACAATTACCTCTCAAAAACCACATGAGCAGACCTACCATATCTTGAACCCCATTCTTGCTTTTAATAATAGAATGCTATAATGGGTCACTCTCCAAAGGAAATCTCCTTAGCCACTTTTTGAGAAGGGCAAGATTTCTTACTACAGTGTTGCATATTGTAAGCCCCCTATTGCATTCCCCCCTTTATGCTTAGACAGTGAAACAGTCTCCCATCTAAACAAGTGCATCTTCTTACCCTCATGCCTTCCTTCCCATAAGAAATCTCTCATTAAACCCTCTATTGATTTTGCAATGCTAACTAGAACCTTGAAAGGGACAAAAAATAGATGGGAATACCACTTGGAACGGATTGAATCAACGTGTACCTCCTCTCTTTTGAAAGCAAAGCTCTCTTCTAACCCTCCAATTTGTTACCTATCTTTTCCACCACTGGCATCCAAAAGGATTTACTTCTAGGATTACACCCTAGTGGTAGCCCCAAATATTTCATGTGAAGCTTCTCGATGGAACACCGTAGGATATATGCCAAGCTTTGAACTCAACTCTATTGCAAATTAATGCTCACCTATGGACGACGGACACTGATAGGTCGTTTAGCACACCAAACATAAAGAACTAAATTTGGTTCCAATTCCGTAGAATAGGGCTAAGTCTAGGTATCGATCCACAGGGACTAATGTGAAATTTAACTATTTTAATGGCAAGATTCCTAAGTTAATTTGATGAGAATGGTTGATGAATATTATATTGAAACGAGATAAAATGGAAATGAGAAATTTGATAAACAATAAATACTAGAGTTGAGAAATTATTTTGGGAAAAAATCCTAAGGCAACGAATCCACCATTAGTTACATAAATAGGTTTTAAAAATGGGAATTGATTGCAATATAGTCTGAACCACCCAATGTTTCATAACTACAAGCTTGAAACATTGATCAAGAGGATTGTCGCGTTCAACGTATAGGAACGAATCATCTCAAGTAGTACGAGTCGTTTTCTCAAAACTACAGTAGCAACACGGCTCGTCTCTTGTAACATGACTCATCTCATACTTTGAACACGAATGCAAAGAAAACAATTGTATTAAAAGCATTCAACAATCACAGAAGGTAGAACACTTGAAGAGATAAAAAGAAATGTTATTAAAAACTTCTAAAACATCCATACAACTTATTCAAACCAATACACAAATCAAACTGTAAGAACAATCCGTATTTACTTGGCTAGGTTTCATTAAAACCCTAGAAATGGAGAACTAGCCGCTCATGGAGGATTGAGAAGATCAAAAGGATGAAGCTGCCATGAAGCACAACCTTGAAGTCCAAGTTCTCTCTTCAAAACCCTAGCATCTCTTCTCTTTTTCTCCAAAATATTCAAACCTTAGGAAAGCCTTCTTTTTTTTGCCTTTATACTCTCTCAGTAGAGCATGTGACTTAATAAAATGACGCACGCACCCCGAGGTAGCCACACGTGCAGGAAATATGGGCCGCACGTGCGGGAAAAACCCTCTGCATGTGCGGATTGCTACAGTGTGATTTGGCCTTGAGGAAGGGGGCCACCCGTGCTGGAATGCTTCTTCATGCGTGGTGCATGTTTTGGGTTAATGCTTCACTTTCTGACTCATTTTGCACTTTAGGCGCATCCAACCTTGATTAAGATCAAATACTTGTAAAATGTACCAAGTTATATCAACAAGAGGGTTAAGAAATATCAATTACCAGCCTCAATGCAACACATTTCGGCTTCAATCGGACATGGAAAGGGACATGAACACGGACATGGGATACGGTTATTTCAAAAAAAATGGAGACACGGACACGGCGGGGGACACAACAAATTTTTTTTTTTAATTTTTATTAATATATATTTGTTATGTAAATTAATATTATGTTACCAAACAATCCAAACTAATAAATTAATATTATGTAAATTAATATAGATGTAAAAACTAGTACATCTATATTTATAAAGACGATAAATAAATAAATAAATAAAGAAATTAAAAACTATATTGGAATAACTATAAATATAAAAAAATATAAAGAAAAAAAAATAATCCCAACAACTATAGAGTAACCATTGCATCAGCCCACCATCATCATTATGAGCATTATGCAAAAAGTAACCATTACTTTGTGGGCATCCAACAACCCACAATCTTCATTTGTTAATCCTTTAACTTCTTCCACTATCTTTATTTAATACTTATAATCAGAAGAGATAAAGAAAAGGAAGAGAAAGAGACGAGAGAAGAGAGAAACGATAGGCGAGAGATGAGTGACCAAAGGCAGTGACAGGAGAGAGAGAGAGAGAGAGAGAGAGAGAGAGAGAGAGAGAGAGAGAGACTTACCTGACAAATCGAGGTTGTCCACATCGAGGTCGACTGGAACAAGCTTCTTCTTCTTCTGGCAAGTCCGACTTCGAATCTAAGGAACACCTTTCTCTTCACTTCTCTTCTCCGCTCTTTCTATTCTGATTTTGAGATTTAGGGCTAAAACTCACTTTTTCTAGCGTGATTCATGTTCCCGGTGTGTCTCTTGCAAAAAAATAATAAAATTAAAGGGACACGCCATTTGGCATGTCTCGTACGTGTCCTCGTGTCCCCGGCGTGTCCGCGTGTCCAACACCACTATGACACCTATTCCGGCATGTCCGTGCTTCATATATGACCACAATACCACTCTTGCTCAAATTAACCTTAAGACCAGAAACAACCTCAAATACTCTTAAAAACCTTACTTTGCAAACAAGGAAGAAGTGATCTAAGTTATTTATGGATCAACCATAGATCCTGTTTTGTATGGTTGATCAATTAAATAATGCCACCTCAGAAAATTTGTAAGTTTGCCAAAACTTTTGCACCAACACCTGATTACCTCCCTCACAATCCTGCTCTCCCTCAGATCTGCACCTCCCCTTCCCCCTATTCTTATGGATCTATGACCATACACCGCCGAAAACCACAGCCTCCCACTGACTGACCACCATCCCCTCCCTTCCGGCCCCAACACCAACTACCCTCCCTTCCCTTCCCTTCCCTTCCCTCCCTCGCCACACCAGCGACCATCGTCGATTGAAGCCCTCAACCAATGCAATAGCAGAGAAGGCACACTGAGCACCCTCCTCGACGACGACATCGACAAAGTTCCAGCAAGGAATCAATGAGAGCGAGTGGTGTATGATGATGGTCCCAGCCGGTTGATTTTGGTCAGTTACAAGCTCCAGTGAACACAATCGATCGGTGGTGGGCATTGTTGGTTGGTTGCTGAGAAGATGGGAAGAGCTCCACTGGATTATTATTCTCCTTGCCTACTGTCTGTATATATGACTTGAATTCATCATACATAGATGTCAATTTTTTAACCCATTAGGAGCTTCTTCCATTTTCCCCCCCTCCTGAGTGTATCACAAATTGTTCGCTGGCACCAGCTATGTAGACAAAACTAGTGGAGGACCTCTTTGTTGCTTCAGGAATCATGGTTTATTGTGGGGCCCAATTTGAAAAGTTTTAAATCAAAATTAAGCTAGATTAAAATTTGAACAACTGTCTTTATTTTTCAGTCTTTGTTTACCCTAATGTGGCATTTGCTGAATGGATGACGGTAAAGTATATGATGTTACGGGTAAGCTACGTAGAAATTTAACACTAAGAAGAATAGAAGAATGTAAGAAGAAAATAGAAGAGTCAAAGAAGAAGAAGAAGAAGAAGAAGAAGAAGAAGAGTAAGAGTTGAAGAAGAAGGGTCAAACACTGACCTGTTGCATGCCTGCGACGATGCGAGCCTGTGAAGAAAAAGAGAAGAGTCAAAGATGCTTTGCGTCACTTTGTTGAAGAACAGAGGAGTCAAAGCCGATAGATGTCAAACAAATTTGGGGCTGTTAGGGCTGTGAGAGACACATATAGATAGATGTTTGATACATCTCATTTCAATGGCCCAGATGACAAAAATAAGATCAAAATGGTGAAGCGCTGGCTTTGGTCGCCTCAAGCTTCATCGCGAGGCGCTCGCCTTTGTCGACTAAGCATTGCCGCATCCAAAACACATCACCTCACCTCAAACAGTCAAGGTGCTACAGTGTCACCTCGCCTCACGTCATGCTTAGGCGAGCGCCTAAACTCTCCTTTCAAAACACTGGTCTAAAGATCTACATATATGCATCTATTATGCAAGTAGGTTGACGTAAACCCTATATTTTCCCTGCAGAACTTTGTGCTTGAATTTTATTCCTAGGGCAGAATTGAGTACAGTGAGGCCTTAATTGAAGTTTTTCGATTGCTAGGCAGGGAATGTATTTTACAGCCTTTAGATGAAGGAAAACAAATGTTTAAAAATGGTCAAATTTAATGAAGTATTAAATCACTTGCAAGCAACTTTAGTTTTGTAGTGTTTCTCAACATAGGAAAAAAACAAAAAAAGCTGTAGATTTGAGTACATATATACTTGTTCTGTACTTAAAAATAAAGTTTTGGAATCATAAGCGTTGAATGTGTTTTATGCCGTTTAGATGAGGGGAAACAAATATATGACGGTAAAATTTAACAAGGACAACATTGCATCACTTGTGAGCTACTTCATTTTTGTAGTGTTTCAACTATGAACCTGTGGATTGGTCATTTGCTTACAGTTAGAACATGTAGCCTCAAGCAATGGCCAAAAAATGTAAAAAAATCAAATACATGAAAGTTTCACATTCATGTTATTCGATTATTAAAAAAATTAAGCTATTTGGGCCAGACAAGTACGGTTTCTTTATGAAGGATCATATTTTCAAGTGGCTTGTCATATATTCTTCAATATATACTTCTGAATTAATTGAGAGCTGTATCTGAACTCCTTAGTGCTCCCACTTCCTATGGATGTTATGAAAATATAAAGTACTAGTCTCGACTTCAATTATCTTTTTGATAAATTTTTCCGTGTTGAATTATGTTCATATCATATTGCACTATGTTCTCAGTTCGAAAATACCTCAATTATACCAACTGTTATGATCTTGTTTTGTGATGGTCTGTAGGCAGCAGACAAGAAAGAGGCAAAGTCTGGCTTGATAAGGTCTGAAGGGGACTTGTTCCTGAATGGAGCTCAAGCATGCTTATTAACCGGGGTTGGTGAAGAATGCATGTTCCATCCAAGTGAATTTTATCCAACATGGACAATGGAATCTGCCTCGGATTCTTTGAGAACTGTTCTCCAAATCTGCGCAGGTTGGCAATCCATTCCAAGGCCACCCGAGCAAGTGGTGGTTTCTTAGAACATGCAAAACATACTTTCTCTATGGATTTAAACTATTTGGAGTTGAATCAATTTATTCCAGTAGGTTTGACTAGAGTAAGTACAACAATGAACCATGAAGGGGTAGAGATAACCTTTGAAATTAAGTATTGTAATATCTGACTGTTACAGGGATATACAAAAATTAGTTCAAGTACTAGTTATGAAAATGTTAAACATTCTGTGTCATATTGAATTATAAAACATCTAGGGCAGACATTGGGTTACATGTGTATGTGATGGCGATGATGACAATGATGACGATGGCAACATGAAACTCCCTGAAATGGCAGTTCCGTGGAACAAATCTGACAAATAATTCCCCAAATTATAGGGTGCATACCTCAGTGACACTTCCAGATTTTTCTCCCAACTCAAGGTTGCCAAATGGCCATCATAGAACTCCCTATATGTAGGCACAAGCTTCTTTGCAATGGATACTTCAATCTCATCCCTTAGCTTCCCGTCTGGTACCACCCACGACGTCTATTTCAGGTATCCCTATCATGACCCCAACTTGCCCCAAACAGGGATGGTGTATTGATCGGTCAGTAATCCTCAGCTACCAAAGGCCTAACAAAGCAAAAGTAAGACGGACTCTTAATATAATTGGGGCAAATTTTATTTTCTTTTATTTATTTATTTATTTTGTATAGATGTGCGGAAACTATTATCTGTTATATTAAGTCCATTTATGACATCCATTCAGAGCAGTGCTTAACTATATGAAATGAAGCATGCATTCTTTTTAGAACCATTACATTACATTACATTATTACATGACATAAATAATAAACATATTACAATTCACACGTCTTAATTTTGCAAACCAGCACAACCACAAAAGACTGACTTTTAAGTAACTTTTTGTAATGACCCCGATCTCCATATTATTTTTATATAGTATTTCATGGGGTATAAATTGCATGATTATGTGTTATTTGATACTTATCTATTCGTTTGCGAAATATCTGTTTAATTGTTGACTTGGAATTCGAAGTTGAGGACCCAAACGACTTCAGAAATCAAAATTGATTAATTTAGTAGCAAGTTGGAATATTTAGAACCATATAATAAGTTTAATTAAAATTTGATTCGGATCAAAATAATTAGAATAAATTAATTATAATTGTATAGCCTTGAGCTCAATTGATAAGACTTAAGCATAGGTGATTAGTGAGGCCTTGAGCTCAATTGATAAGACTTAAGCATAGGTGATTAGTGAGGCCTTAATCAACCTAATTGAGCTTAGGAGCTCATTTTGCTTCAACTCTTTGCTGAAAATTGAGAGCTAGAGAGAGAATTCAACATCTTAGAGAGAGAGAGAGAGAGAGAGAGAGAGAGAGAATTAAAGGAAGATTGGAGAAATTAAACTTAGCTAAGGCCTAATTCAAGTTCTAGGTATGCTCTTTGCCAATAATTTATGAAGTTAATCCATGTAAGAAGATGAATTTACCATATTGTAGGACCATTTGCATGTAATTGGAAGAAATGAGCATGAATCATCAAGAGTGTAGTGAGTTTGAGTGAATTGTGTACATGCATGCTTAGTTCTTCATCTTTGAACTTGGTTTTCTTCAAAATTCATACATGCATGGGACTTACAAGGGATATTTCTTGAGATTCTTCATGATTTTGCACTCAACACTTCAAATAAACATGTTTTGGAAAGAAAAGAATTGAGTTCGTTACATGCATGTCAAGAACTTGATATTTTAACCTTTGTTCCAAAGATTCATGTTTTATAAATTGTTTCTAAGCGTTTGAGACCAACCATGCTAGCTTTAAACTTGAAAGGCGTGTTTTTGAACTTCAAACATAAATCTGGAAAACTCAAAATTCGTCCAGTTTGCTCGAGCAAAGAATCCGTCACTCAAGTCTAAAATGAAGTCATTCAATACTATTACAATCATTTGGCCACTGGCTTGAGCGACCAAGTGTGCACTCGAGTGAACCCACTTTTGTTCAGCACTTGGCCCGAGCGACCATCGAGCGATAATCAAGCGTAAAATTTGAGCATCTAGTACTTTTGCTGTCACGACCCAAACCCGTCCCTATAGGTTTAGCGTTGTAACCGGCTAGTAATCCAATATTACCTTCGGCCTCAAAAACAAAAATTTCAAAATATTTATAATCATATCGGGGCCTAAAGCGGAAGCAAAACAAAAATAACAATGTCCATTGAGCTGGTGCATACATGATGACTAAAATAATTAAAACATTTAAACACAATAATAATTTATATACAAATCTTATATATGTCTCACACACATACATTTAGGACTCAGCAAGATTCAAAGCTCTGACAAAGCTAAGGGCTAATTTTCTTGGCTCTACTCGAGGCTAACTCGCTCCATTCCGAAAGCTTTTCATAAGGCTGACACGGGTAGACTCCGAGGCTTCCTCTATCCTTGTTGCTCAGTTTGCTCACCTACATATACATATAAATAGTGAGCTAAAGCCCAGTGAGTAATAACAGAATAAAGAGGTTAAATGAATGAAGTTCGACGATAGTACAAAAACATGTCTTACAATTTCGAAATGAATCTTAAATCATTTTTAAACTAAGGCATTTGCCATATTATATTGAACTTTATAACAAAACATTTTCCATAGGCAAAATAATTCGGTTAGCCATCACATCAATCCCTTGCAATAATAAAAACCATTATGCGATAGCATTTTCATTAATTCATTAACTTCATCATTAAGATATTTCAATGTCAAATTATGTGGTACATCCATGAAGTAACAATTTCATTCCAATGATGACGTATCATATTAGCCATGGTATTGTTACCCCCAGGCAAGGGCCTATAGCCATGGTATTGTTACCCCCAAGCAAGGGCCTATAGCCATGGGTACTATTACCCCTAGGCAAGGGCCTGTAGCCATGGTACTATTACCCCATGGCAAGGGCCTATAGCCATGGTATTGTTACCCCCAAGCAAGGGGCCTATAGCCATACCCCCAAGCAAGGGCCTATATTCAATGGATGCCACAATATCGTTTCAAAACAGAACTTCATTCATTAAAGGCCATAACATTTCAACAAGCCATGCTATCAATCATCAAATCATTTTAAGAATTCATTCAATCAATCACATATCCATTTTGATAGCAATAACACTTTCGAAAGTAAAGATAATTTGAACATATCTTTATAAGGTTATTACTCACAGTGGGTTAAGTCGATATAAGGTCTCGGACGTCCACCTATACAAATCACACAACAAAGATACAGTAGAAGCACTATTCAATATTCATTTCATATTATAGCATGGTTTACAATATCCACAATAAAGGTTTAACCCATAATTTTTACATAATTTTCAAACACTTCCAAAATTCATTTAAACTTGTATATATATAATTCAACCCCTCAATTTCATGATTCTACTTTCAATTTGGGCAAAATCATTAATTATCATCATGAGTCAACTTAGGGTTTTCAAGAAAGAATTAAGGTTTTCTAGAAAAATTGAAACTTCTCACGCCACTACTTTTAATTCCAAATTTTCCCTTGATTATACACCTAAGGTTCATAATCCACAAGCTTAATCCAACAATTGAACTCCAACATTTCAAACCCTAAATCCCCAAATTCCATGATATAACTCTATATGCTCAAAAATGTAGATTTTGCATTTATATAATCAAAATGCCACAAATCTATCTATTAATGCAAGTATTGAAGAAGAACTAGGACCCTTACCTCGAGAATCAACCAAAAGAACGAAGCTTTGATGAGAATCCTTTGCAAATTCGAGTTCCAATCGGTTAAAAAAGTTGAGCTTCAAGCCTTCTTCACTTTTTGGTGGAAGATCTTGATCAATCCAAAGGGAAATGGGAGACATTTGAGGTCAAAGACCTAGGGTTTTCGGACCTAGGTGAGAGGGATGAAGAGAGGAGATGAAAAGTGTGAAGAATGATCTAGAAATGTGTCTTTAAACTTGCTGAATTCACGCGGTCCGCTCGAGCGTACCTGCTTTCAGCACAAATTCTAAAACTTCAAACAGGTATAACTCTCTCATCTGGACTCCGTTTTCAGTCGTTCTTGTGTCCAAATTGAAGCCCCGGAAACAAGTTTTCCAACGGTTCTAGCCTCATATCCAAATTCAAAATGTGGAAAAAGAAAAAGGGCAAAAGAGTGACGAATGATCGTAGGCAAATTATTCAAATTAAAGTTTTTGGTCCAATCTTACTTTACCATCATATTACCACCTCAATCAATACCCCAAAATAAAATAAGGAGGTTCCAAATGCACTAATAAAAATGTCAAGGGCAGTCTCACTTTCCATGCTTGAGCGCGTACAAACCAACAAAGCCGTCTGCTCGAGCGACCACTCCTACGCTCTAGCGGAAATGCTCAACTCTCAGGATTTCGGGCCTTCTGCAAAAATACTGAGAACCTCTCAAGTCCGCTCGAGTGTCAACTCCCCCATTCGAGCGGAGGGAAAAATTTCAGATCGTTACATTTGCAGTCTTTACAGACGACTCGAGTGACCAAGTGTGAGCTCGAGCGAACCCTCTGTTTATTGCTGGACCGCTCGAGCGACAAAGTGTGCGCTCGAGTGAATACTTTGTTTTTAGCAAATTTTTCCTAACACCTATAAGTGCATGTTTGCATCCTCATGCCCATTTAGGCATTCTTTTGCATCTTTTGAACATCCTTAATCATGGAACTAAGCTAGAAACACACGTAAGAGAATGAATTAAGATACATCACTTGTTTTGAACGTATGCTTCAATGTGTATTGTTGTTATGTGATTTGTGCAAGTAGACGTCTGAGGCCTTGTATCGATCTAACCCACTGTGAGGAATGCCTTTACAAAGCTATGTTCGAAATGTATTTGGAAATTGTTCAAGATTGGTATTTTGAATTATATTTTGCTATTTATGAATGAATGTCCATTTTTGAAACGTATTCATGGCATCCTTTAGTAAGGCTCTTGCTTGGGGGAAACAATACGATGGCCTATTGACCCTTGCCTGGGGAAAACAATACCATGGCCCATTGGCCCTTGCTTGGGGGAAACAATACCGTGGCCCATTGGTTTAATTGAAACACATAAATCTTTGATGTTAGACCTTAAAGGTGTCCTATTGGGTTGATCTTTGTGGTCTTATTGGCTTTGGCACATTGTCTATTAAACTCTATTGGATGTACTACGTAAATTGAATAATTGTTTATCGTTATTGCAAGAAGGGATTGAAATGGTTGAATTCTATTGAATTGCTTATTGGCATCTATTGTTTCGAAAATGGCAGATATGATTGCAATTTGTTGGACTTCATTCATACAATCCTTTATACTGTTATTACTCACTAGGCTCTAGCTCACCCCTCTTTCTTATATATATGTAGGTGAGTAAGTGTTAAGTCAAGTTTAAGGCCGCCTCAGTGTCTACACCTTTGAAGCCTTTTTGGAAAGTACCTCCGTGAAGAGGCGAGCTTGGACTCGGGAGGAGTCAAGCATTGTCAACCCAACTTTTGTTTTGCTTTTGTTCTTTGGTTAATTTTGCAACTTGTATGTATGAAGTTGGGTGAGAAGTCTAACTTTGAGATATTGTGTATAAATTGCTTGGAGCTTAAGGTTTTTAATGCTTATGATTTCAGCATGTATGCACTGCTCAATGATCTGTTACTATATTGTGTTATTACTTTCGCTAAGCTCCATTGCTATTTTATGGTTGATTTCACTTTGAGGCCGAAGGTAATCCGAGATTAATGGCTGGTCACAGTCTGAACCTCTAGGGGCGGGCTAGGGTCGTGACAGAGTGGTATTAGAGCACGAGTTGTACCCCACTCACTAGTCCATTGAGTGATAAGGTGTCTAGAAAGGATTTAAGAATTGCATTCATATGCATTTCAAGTTTGTATATGTATTTGTATATGTGTGCATATAATGTATTTGTTATGATACAAGTTTTATATAGATAATGATAAGAACAAGAGGGGATGAACTGGAGGAGTCTACCTCCAACCATCTTGATCGGATGGAAAGGATAATGCATGATATGGTTGAGAATCTGAGACAACAACAACAATGGTAGCAATAGCAACCACCATCCCCACCTCCAATACATGTACCACCGGTATTGGATCACTAAACAAATGACAAAACTATTGCCCTCACTAGAGAATTCAAAAAGATGAAGCTGCCTTTGTTCCATGGGGGAATTGATCCACTAAAGGCTGAGGCCTAGGTATTGGGAATTGAGAAACTATTTGAAGTGTTTCCTTGCACAGAGACACAGAAAGTATTGTTAGCTGCCTTTACTCTTGAAGATGAAGCAAGAAGGTGATGGATATTAGTGTGAGACACTAACATGGGGATTAATTGGGCTCAGTTTTTAGAAATCTTCTATGAGAAATACTTCCTGCAGTGTGTTCGGGACAAAAAAGTAACAGAATTTGAGCAGCTAAAATAGGGGAATAAGTTAATGGCAGAATATGAAGCTCAATTTACTGAACTAGCATGATTTGCACCGCATACGGTTGATACAAACTACAAAAAGGCCAGAAAATTCGAGGGAGGTCTCGATGACTCCATCCTTGATAGAATTAATGTTTTGAAACTACTTAAATATATTGATGTGTTAGACAGGGCCCTTACGTTAGAGGCAAACTTGGCTGGTCGCAACTGGAATTTCGAATGGAGAGGTAACAGACAACTTTAGTAAGGACGCAATATCATCAATGAGCAAGAAATCAAAATCCAGTAACTCAGGCTCAAACCAAAGTGCCAACTTGGAACCCAATTGTGTTATATGTGGAAAGAAGCATCGGGACATTTGCTATCGTACCACGGGAGCTTGCTATTATTGTGGCAAAGTCAGTCACATGGCAAGAGATTGTACACAACCCCAACGGAATGGTAATCGAGGCATTACAAGTTCATTCGGGTTAGTCCCAGCAACAAGACCCAATATAACTCGGGCTACAACACAAAATGATGTATGGCAAGGAAGAGTGTTCGCACTTATTCCAAGGGATACTCAAAACACAGAGGCTGTAGTTTTAGGTACACTTTCTGTTTGTGACCAAGTTGCATATGTATCGATTGATTTGGGTTCCATCCATTCTTTTGGTTTCTATGGTATTTGCTGATAAATTGAATTGACCTATGGAATCCTTAAGATACATATTATGTGTTGCATCACCAACGGGGGGATCTATGTTGTGCTCATCTATGTATTTTACATGTGAATTATTACTTGGAAATGTCACCTTATATGTCGATTTATTACCCCTTGATATGAGACATTTTTGATGTAATTCTGGGTATGGACTGGCTATCTAAGTATTATGCAACCATTGATTGTGCATCTAAGTGAAGGGATGTCAGGGGTACTTGTGTAGTGTGATAAATAATCAAATCATGAACATCACCTTGGATAGTATTTTTGTAGTAAGGGATTTTCCTTATGTGTTTCCAGATAAGTTGCCAGGACAACTGATTGATAGGGAAATTGAATTTGTAATTGATATAGTATTGGGTACTCAACCTATATCCAAAACTCCATATCGTATGTCTACTATTGAAATGAAAGAATTGAAAGTTCAGTTGTAGGAATTACTTGACAAGGTATACCAAAACAGCCAACAACAAAGAAAGACAAAAAAATAAGGGACGAAACAAGGTATCGAAAAACAAAGTCACCACAATAACTACCCCACTGCAAAAGCATATTTCTCTACACTATCAAATGTTTTCTGGTACCAAATAAATAACAAAATTGCCCCGTGAGTAAGAAAAAAAAATTCCCCATTCAAATAATTCAGTAACATAATCATTTTCCCACCTTTGCTTTTTTGTCAGTCAGTTTGTTTTTATCTTTACTTTACAACCATGCAAACCATTATACATGTGACACGTGTAAACCACTACCCCGTAAGGAATCAAAAGTATTCACACTACTCACACTTGAGCCTGGGTGTGACTTCCTTTACACTACAACCATACACGTGTCCAAGATCCATGAATAGAAGGGCCAGATTCAACTGCCTGGAAGAGGGGGGGTGCTGGTAATATTAATATAGCGCCCCCCTAAGTCACACCATTCACACCAAGTTTTTTATATAATTAGGAGGCATTGTACGATTGGTGTAAGTGTATGGCTGGTGTAAGTTCACTGTTCTCTGTTACAAAATGCCTCGCCAAGTGTCTTTCTGTTTTTATGCAAAAAATGTTTTCCTCACATACCCACAATGCCCTTGCCCAAAAAAACAACTCTTAAATCTCTTGCAATCACTTCTCTAACTAGCCTGCCTACCATACTGCATACTAGTCGCAAGAGAGCTCCACGAAGATGGAAACCCATCCCTCCATGCAATGGTGCAATGCACAAAAAAAATCCAAATCTCCAACCAGAGATTTTTTGATCTCATGGGAACCAACAAAAGGATCTACTATCAAAATATAGAAAAACTCCATTCTCCAACAACAGTCGACAATATATACAAAAAGGGGGTGATTTCATAGAATGGGGAGAATTTTCATCCAAGGGGAAAAGTCCTTCGAAAACAGAGATGAACTTTGGTAGTCAATTCTTGCAGAAGCAGAAACAGATGAACAAAGAAAGATGTTCCACCGATTACGTCACAAAATACCCCCAATTAAAAACATTTTCGAAGGATCATTACAGACGAGAGAGGCCTTCATATACAAGCCCCTTTAGTTCATTTCCTCTTCTTAATGAATAAGTAAAAAATTGGGAAGAATATAATATTTTGTTCATAAGTTAAAAATTTGTAAAATACCAGCTATGTCAAAATTGTTGTCTCTCCGTTTACAGTGAGGACGATTGGATTAGATTAGGGATACACAAAAATAATATACATGATTTACATACCAATGAAGAACTCTCCTCCTCCTCTTCCTCTGATAACAGGAACCAGAACAGCGGCCTATCTACCTAATCTCCCCCTATCTCAAAGGACCTTTGAGAACAGGAAAAACTGCCTGGGCCAGAAGTCTCAGACGACACAACTACTTCTCCGACAGAATAAGTTTCAAGGATTACGATCAAGATGCCGTCTACAATGTCATAGATGATATCAAATACTCGACAGTCTCAACTGAACTAATGAAAAACCTAGTTGGATGCTAGAGAGACTTCCACGTATTCGTTAAATTTCAACCAGATCTCACCATTAGAGGAGGAATTCCTTGTGTTATATTAACTAATAGGGACAATAGTTTGATGTAAATGTAACCACTGTAATGATTAATGAAAAATTTTATTAATTTTATTTATGAAACCACTCAAACTATCATTTACTTATTACATTTCCCTTATCATCAATAATGACATCGTCATTCTTCTTTACATTCATGATTACATTTCGTAAAACAACGAAAAATTCTGGACCGTCCATAACAATAGACCATCTCTTATCAACTTTGTCTTTTCTAGCAGTACCAACCTCCGAAATTGACGGGCCATGATCAACATCACTAGCACCATCACCACCTCTACGTACATCAATCTCGAACAAGCTGAGACGACCTCTATGTACACCAATAATTGAATCACTTTTTCCAAAACCTCTTAACAACAAATCTCTCCACCTCTCCGGAAAACCTACGGACTTAGTCCGTGATAAAATCGAATAAGCTTTGGTTGGAGCACAATGCCAAACATCAACATTCACCTTTGTATATTTTTTAGATAACACAACAATAGATGGGGCCCTCATCTGCGAATCTTCTGGCATTTCACTTGTAGAATACTTCAAATACCCCTTCATTTTACAATATGTTACACCCTTTTTAATATTCGAATCTTTGAGTCGATACTTCACCATCCATGGCACTTGTTTTTCATTAATGGAACAATAATCATTCCCATAATACACTAATTCGCACTGACAATCTACAGGGAAAATAAAATACGCTTGTGGACTGTCATTATCATCTAACCTCCGATCATACACATTTACTTTGACCAACCCACTTGCATGGTGGAATATTTTATCCATATTTTATCAACCTTAATACTCTTTTGTTTGTTTCTCAACCTCAACTGAGAAAATAAATTAGGCAACACAAGTTCAATACAACTAAAATTACTTACTGAAACACCTCTAACAACACCAGCTTTTATATCTTCAACCTCCATTCACCTGAGCATTACAAATAAAATTGCTTATAAAAAAATAATTCTAAATAGTTTTAAAATACATTTGACTTCTTAATGTAATTTTGCATTCGTTTCCGCTAATAGTAGTAGCCACTAAATATATCGCACCCTTCTGAATACTCCCCACATTTCCCAACAACGTATCTTTGTAGTGATCTACAACCTCTATGCTATGTCGAATATATTTTATCCTGTTTTCCACTAGGCAGAAGCCATCCACAACCTCTATGCCGTGTTGGACATACTCTTTGTCCTTGCCACCAACAAGCTTGAATTTCATTTTCTTCAGCATACAAAGCCTAACGGACTGATCAGGATCAACAATCTAGGTCTCAGGATTACCCTCACCAACACCAATAAATATCTTGTCAAGTGTGGGGATGGAATCTAACGGACTATTATCACTTATGATGAAAAAAAGAATGTGATGCACCACGGCTTCCTCTTTTGCGTCTTGTCCCAATTGAACCTTCCCAATTAATTTTATGCCCTTAACCACGATTTTGTCCGATTGACGGTCACATCTTTTATTTCCCAATTCAATCCCATTCAACAATCTCGCCACACCTCTGTTGTAAAATGTAACGTCCTTTAATTGTTCATCATATAGTTGTAATATTCGACCGAGTACATCACCATGGGGTGCACTTGTGTTGTTTGCGAAGAAGAAAAATTGCACACTCCGATTGTGTATTGATTACCAGGAACTCAATAAGGTAACTATGAAAAATATATATATCCTTTGCCTCGGATTGATGGTTTGTTTGACTAGTTACAGGGGGCTCAAGTATTTTCAAAGATTGATTTGAGATCGGGATATCACTAGTTGAAAGTCAAAGTTGAAGATATTGAGAAAATTGCATTTCGAACCAGGTATGGACATTATGATTTTTTAGTCATGCGTTTTGGAGTTACTAATGCACCGACAACATTTATGAACTTGATGAATAGAGTCATTAAACCATTCTTGGATGATTTTGTTGTTGTATTTATTGACGGCATTTTGATCTATTCGAGAAGTAAAGATGACCATGAACAGCAAGTGAGAATAATTTTGCTTACACTTAGAGAGAAACAACTGTATAGAAAACTTAAAAAGTGTGAATTCTGGTTAGATGAGATTACATTTCTGGGGCATGTTATTAATAGTGATGGTATTTCAGCTGACCCACAGAAAATTGAAGCAATTATAGATTGGCCTCCTTCGCTAGGAAATGGTATTAACCGGAGATCGGTGTTAACTGCCAACCAACACAGGGTATGGTATTAACCCGAGAGTGGTGATAACCGCCTACTGGACAAAAGATAGTATTAATCGAGAGTGGTGCTGCCCCATAGCGGATGGTATTAACCGAGGGTGGTGTTACCCCCATGCCCTGTAGGGGATGGTATTAATCGAGGGTGGTGTTAACTGTTTGTCCCACTAGGAATGTATTAACTGAAGAGTGGTGCCATCCCGCGCAGGGAACGATATTACCGGGAGGATGGTGTTAGCCGGCTACCCCGCCAAGGACGACATTAACCAAGGGTGGTGTTAATCGCCTGCCCCGCAGGGGATGGTATTAACCGGAAGGTAGTGTTAACCGCCTGCCTCGCAGGGAACGATATTAATTGGAGACTGGTGTTAAATGCCTGCCCTGTAAGGGACATTATTAACTGAGAATAGTTTTAACCACCAGCTCGCGGAGGGGATAGTATTAACGAAGAGTGGTGTTAACCGCATGCCCTGAGAGGGACGGTATTAACTAAAGGTGGTGTTAACAGCCTACTTCCGTAGGGGACGGAATTAACCGGTAGTGGTGTTAACCGCTTGCCTTGCAAGGGATGGTATTAACCAAAAGTGGCCATAACCGCCTCCCCTCTAGGGGGCGATATTAACCGAAGGGTGGTATTAATCGCCTGTCCACAATGGATGGTATTAACTGGAGAGTGGTGTTAACCACTAGCCCATGCAAAGGACGGTATGAACCGGAAAGTGGTGTTAATCACCTGCCCCACAGGGGACAGTATTAATAGAGTGAGGTGTTAATCGCTTGCCTCGCAGGGAATGACATTAACCGATGGAGGTGTTAACTACTTACCCCACATGGGACAATATTAATTGAAGGGTGGTATTAACCACCAGCCCGCGCTGTGGACGATATTAACCAGGGGTGGTGTTAATCGCCTGCCCCACAGGGGACAACATGAACTGAAGGTGGTGTTTACCGCCTGCCCCATAAGGGATGATATTAATCAAGAGAGGTGTTAACCGCCAGCTCGCGAAGGGGACGGTATTAACGGACGGTGGTGTTAATCGCTAGCCCACATGGACAGTATTAACCGAAGGGTTGGTGTTAACCGCCACCTTGTGCATGGGATGGTATTAACCGATAGTGGTTTAACCGCCTACCTTACACGGGATGGTATTAACCGAGATTAGTGTTAACTACCTGCCCTGTAGGGAACGGTACTAATCGGAGGGTTGTGTTAACTGCATACCCCATAGGGGACAGTATTAATCGAAGAATGGTGTTAACTGCCTGCCCACTAGGATACGGTATTAACAAGAGAGTGGTGTTTACCGCCTTCCCTATAGGGGACGGTATTAACTGAGGGTGGTGTTAAGCTCCCTGTAGCGGACGGTATTAACTGATGGTGGTGTTAAACGTCTGCCCCGCAGGGGACAACATTAACCGAAGTTGGTGTTTACCGCCTAAACCGCATGAGACGATATTAAACGGAGGGTGGTGTTAATTGTCAGCCCCATTATTAACTGGAGAGTGGTGTTAATCGCTAACCTGCGTAAGAGACAATATAAACTAGAGAGTGGTCTTAATCGCCGACCCCACAGGGGATGGTATTAATAGAGGGTGGCGGTAACTACCTACCCGTGGGGGACGGTATTAACCGAAGGGTGGTGTTATCCACCAACCAATGCAAGGGACGAAATTAACTGAGGGTTGTGTTAACTGATAGCCCGCGTAGGGGACAGTGTTAACCAAAGAGTGGTGTTAACCTCCTGTCTCATAGGGGATGGTATTAACCGAGGGTGGTGTTAACCTTCTGCCCTGCAGGGAACGATGTTAACCGGTGGGTGGTTATTAACCACCTACCCCTCAAGGGAGGTATTAACTGGCCTGTGGTGTTAATTGCCTGCCTGCGTAGGGGACGATATGAACCGAAGAGTGGTGTTAATTGGCTGCCCCACAAGGGACGATATGAACCGGATGATAGTCTTAATTGCTTGCCCCTCAGTGGAAGATATTAATCGGAGGGTGGTGTTAACTTCCTGCCCCATAGGGGATGGTATTAACAAGAGAGTGGTGTTAACTGCCTACCCTGCCGGGGACAGTATTAACCGAACGTGGTGTCAACCCCCAGCCCGTGGAGAGGACTATATTAACAATGAGTGGTGTTAACTACCATCCTGCTAGGGATGGTATTAACCAAAAGGCGTGGTTAATAGCCAGCTTGCGTAGGAAACGCTATAATCCAACGGTAGTGTTAACAGCCTGCCTTGCAAGAGACAGTATTAACCGAGGGTTGTGTCAACCCCTTGCCCCATAGGAGATGGTATTAACCAGAAGTAGTGTTAACCCCCTACCCTATAGGGGACGGTATTAACTAGAGGGCAGTGTTAAGTGCCTACCCCTCAGGGGATAGTATTAATCAAAGAGTAGTGTTTATCGCTAGCCTGTACGGGACGGTAATAACCAAAGAGTGGTGTTAACAGCCAGTCTATGCAGGGGACAGTATTAACCGAGGGTGGTGTTAACCGCCTGCCCAGTATGGGACGATATTAACTGAGGGTGGTGTTAACCATTTGTTCCACAGGGGACAATATTAACGAACAGAGGTGTTAATTGCCTACACTACGGGGGACAATATTAACTGAAGGGTGGTGTCAAGCGCCTGCCCCACTGGGGATGGTATTAATTGGAGAGTAGTGTTAACCACCAGAGTAGTGTTAACCGCCTGCCCCCATAGGGGATTGTATTAACTAAGGGTCTCGCGAAGGACGGTATTAACTGAAGGGTGGTGTTAACCACTACCCAGCGCAGGGGATGTTATTAACCGAGAGTGGAGTTAACCACCGGCTTGCGCAAGGGTTGGTATTAGCTGGAGAGTGGTGGAAACCTCCTGCCCCACAGGGACGGTATTAACTGAGAGTAGTGCTAACCACCGACCCCACAGGGAAAGGTATTAATTGAAAGTTGGTGTTAACCGCTAGCCCAGCAGGGGATGATATTAACCAAGGGTTGTGTAAATCACTTGCCCCGTAGGGGACGACATTAAATGTGGGTGGTGTCAACTGCCTGCCCCACAGAGGGCATATTAATCGAAGGGTGGTTGTTAACCACTTGTCCCGTAGGGGATGGTATTAACCGAAGAGTGGTGTTAACCGCCAGCATGCAGAGGGGATGACATTAACCGGAGAGTGGTGTTAACCGGTTGCCCCAAAGGGGACGGTATTAACCAAGGGTGGTGTTAATCAATTGCACCGCAGGGGACAGTATTAAACGGAGGGTGGTGTTAACCACCTACCCTGCAAAGGACAGTATTAACCGAGGGTGGTGTTAAAAGCCTGCCCCACAGAGGACGGTATTAACCAAAGCATGGTGTTAACCATTAGCCTATGCAAGGGATGGCCAAGAGTGGTGTTAATCGCCAGGCTATGTAGGGGACGGTATTAACTAGAGAGTGGTGTTAACCTGCTGCCCTATAAGGCATGGTATTAACCCAGAGTATTGCTAACCGCCTACCCCGCAGGGGATGGTATCAACTGAAAGGTAGTGTTAACTGCCAACCCACGTAGGGGACTATATTAACCGAGTGCTGTGTTAATTGCCTGCCTGGAGGGGACGGTATTAACCAATGGTGGTGTTAACCATTTGCCCCTCAGCAGATGTATTAACAGGCAGGTGCTTGTTAACCGCCTGCCCCATAGAGGACGGTGTTAACCAGAGAGTGGTGTTAATTGTAAGCCCGTGGAGGGGACGACATTAACTGGAGAGTGGTGTTAATCGACTGCCCCACAGGCGATAGTAGTAATCGAGGGTCATGCTAACCACTTGCCCCACGGGGGACAGTATTAACCAGAGGGTGGTGTTAACCATCTATCCCGCAAGGAATGGTATTAATCGGAGAATGGTGTTAACTGCTTGCCTTGCAAAGAACGGTATTAACCAGAGGGTGATGTTAATCATTTGTCCCGTAGGGAACGGTATTAATCGAAGAGTGGCGTTAACTGCCTGCCGCGCAAAGGACGGTATTAACCGAGGATGTTGTTAACCACCAGCGCGCAAAGGGGATGTTATTATCGAAGAGTGGTGTTAACCGCCAGGCCGTAGGGGATGGTATTAACCGAATGGGGGTGTTAACCATCAACCTGCGCAAGGGACGATATTAATAGAGGGTAGTGTTAACTGCCTACCCAGCAAGGGACGATATTAACCGAGGGTGGTGTTAACAGCCTACTCCGAAAGGGACAGTATTAATCGGCAGTGGTGTTAGCCCCTTGCCTCGTAAGCGACAGTATTAATCGAAGGTGGTGTTAACCGCCTTTTCCCTAAGGGACGTTATTAACCGGAGGGTGGTGTTAATCGCTTGCTCCATAGGGGACGGTATTAACCAGAGAGTGGTGTTAATTGTAAGCCTGTACAGGGAACGGTATTAACCGAATGTGGGTGTTAACTGTCAGCCTGCACAGGGGATAGTATTAATTTAGGGTAGTGTTAACCGTTTGCCCTGCAAGGGACGATATTAACTGAGGGTGGTGTTAACAGCTTTCCCTGAAAGGGACGGTATTAATCGATAGTGGTGTTAGCCCCTGTCCCTTAAGTGACGGTATTAATTAGAGGTGGTGTTAACCGCCTTTCCCCTAGGGTAAACTACCAATAGGTCCTAATAGTTAGACTTAATTCTCATCAAGTCCTATTGAAAATAAGTCTTTATAAATTTCTCGCTAAAAATAATTTTTTTGTGACAATTTTTTACATACGTCTCTAAAAATTGACAATTAGTGACTTTTTTTTTTCACGATTTTTATAAATTGTCTCTAAAACTTACAATTAGTGACATTTTTTTATGACAAATTTTTCTCATAGGACCTATTAGATAATAAATCCATTTGTTAGGACCTACACGTAAGTTCCCATTTCCTCTAAGGGACAGTGTTAACCAGAGGGTGGTGTTAATTGCCTGCCCTACAGGGGATGGTATTAATCGTCCTATAGGGGATGGTATTAACCAGATAGTGGTATTAACCGCCAACCCTTGCAGGGGATGGTATTAATGAGAAAGGGCTGTTAACTGCCCCACAGGGAACGGGAATAACCGAGAGTGGTGGCAACCGCCTGCCCCATAGAACGGTAGTAATCGAGAGTAGTGCTAATCGCCTATCCCATAGTGGACGGTATTAACAGAAGGGTGGTGTTAACCGCCAGCCAGCGCGGGGGACGATATTAATCGTGGATGGTGTTAACTACCTGCCTTGGAGGGGACGGTATTAATCGAAGGGTGATGTTGGCTGCTTACCCCGTAGGGGATGGTATTAACCGAATGTGGTGTTAATTGTTAGCTCGCGCAGGGGGACGTCATTAACCCCAAGTAGTGTTAACCGCTCGCCCCGTAGGGGGCGGTATTAACTGAGGGTCTCGCAAGGGACGGTATTAACCAAAGGGAAGTGTTAATTGCTGGGCCGTGCAGGGAACGGTATTAACCGAAGGTGGTGTTAACCCCCAGCCAGGGTAGGGGACAATATTAATCGAAGAGAAATGCTAACCGCCTGCGCCGTAGGGGACGGTACTAACTGACAGGTTATGTTAACTGCCAGCCCGTGTAGGGGACGGTATTAACCGATGGTTGTGTTAACTGCCTGCCCTATAGGGATGGTATTAACTATTGGTGGTGTTAACCGCCTTTCCTGCAAAGGATGTATTAACTAGAGGGTGGTTGTTAACCGCCTGCCCCATAGGAGACGGTATCAACTAGAGAGTTGCGTTAATCGCCATCCTATGGAAGGGACGACATTAACCGGTGAGTGGTGTTAACAGGTTACCCCGCAAGGTATGGTATGACCCTAGGGTGGTGTTAACTTCCTGCCTCATAACGGGTGATATTAACTAAGCGTGGCGTTAGTCGCCTGCCCCGTAGGGGACAGTATTAACTGGAGGTGGTCTTAACGCCCTGCCTTGCAAGGGATAGTATTAAGCAGATGGTTTTGCTAATTGTCGGCCCCATATGGGACGAAGTTAACCACATAATGGTGTTAGCTAGCTGCCCACGCAGAGGATGGTATTAGCCGAAGAGTGGTGTTAGCCGCCTGTCCCACAGTGGATGGTATTAAATGAGAATGGTGTTAACCGCTTGCCCCGCGGGGGACTGGATTAATTGAGGGTGGTGTTAATTGCCAGCCCTGCAAGGGATAGTATTAACCGAGGGTGTTGTTAACTGCATGTCCTGTTGGGGATGGTATTTACCAGAGAGTGATATTAACTACCACCCCTGCAACAAATGGTATTAACTGAGAGTGGTGTTAACCGCATGGCCGTAGGGGATGGTATTTACAAGAGGGTGGTGTTAACCACCTACCCCCGCCGATGATGGTATTAATCGAGGGTGGTGTTGACCATCAGCTCGCGCTAGGGATGGTATTAACCGATGGTTATGTTAACCGCTTGCCTTGTAGGGGACATCATTAGCCGAGGGCGGTGTTAATTACCTGCCCCAAGTGACGGTATTAACAGAAGGGCGGTGTTAACCACCTGCCCGCAGGGCATGTTATTAACTGATGGTGGTGTTAACTGCCTGCCCGAGGAGGACAGTATTAAGCGAGAGTGGTATTAACCGCCTGCCCCACGGGTGACGGTATTAAGCAAGGGTGGTGTAAACCGCATGCCCCGTAGGGGACGACATTAATCGAAGTGTGAGGTTAACCACTAACCCGCACAGGGAATGGTATTAACTAGAGGGGGTTGTTAATCGCCTGTCCCACAGGCAACGATAATAACTAAAGGGTGGGGTCATCTGCCTATCCCGCTGTGGACTATATCAATCGGAGGGTGAGGTGAGCTACCTGTCCAACAAGGGATAGTATTAACAGAGGGTGGTGATAACTGCCTGCCTCGGAGGGGACGGTATTAATCATCGATGGTGTTAACCGCATGCCCCACTGGGGACGGTAATAACCGAAGTGTGGTGCTAACTGCTTGCCCCGCTGGGGATGGTATTAACTGAGGTTGGTGTTAATTGCCTGTCCCTCAGGGGACGGTATTAACTGAGGGTGGTGTTAACCGGCTGCCCTTCAAGAGATGGTATTAACCTGAGGGTGGTGTTGGTCGCGTACCCCGCAGGGGACGCTCTTAACCGAGAGTGGTGTTAATTGTCTGTCTTGCATGGGACAATATTAACAAAGGGTGGTGTTTACTGCTAGCTCGCATAGGGACGATATTAAATGAAGAGTGGTGCTAACTGCTTGCCCCACAGGGGCCGGTATTAACTGAAAGTGGTGCTAACTGCTTACCCCATAGGGGATGGTATAAATCGATGGGTGGTGTTACCTCCAGCCCGCAGGGGACGATATTAACCTAAGAGTGGTGTTAACCGCTTGCCTCGTAAGGGGTGGTATTAACCGAGGGTAGCGTTAACAGCCTTCCTCACAGGGGACGATATTAATCGAGGATGGTGTTAACCGCCTGCCCCTCAGGGGACAATATTAACCGGAGAGTGGTGTTAATCCGCATAGGGGATGGTATTAACTGAGGGTGGTGTTAACCGCCAACCTACACGTGTGACGGTATTAACCAAAGGGTAGTGCCAACCGAATGCCCTCCAGGGGATAGTATTAAGCAAGAGTGGTGTTAACCACTTTCCCCGCAAGGAAAGGTATTAACTGAATGATGGTGTTAATTGCTAGCCTGTACAGGGGATAGTATTAACCGATGGTGCTGTTCACTGCTTGCCTCGCAGAGGACGATATTGACCTAAGGGTGGTGTTAAACGTCTTCCCCCTAAGAGACAATTTTAACCTAACAATGGTGTTAATCGCCAGCCCGCGCAAGGGACGGTATTAACCACAGAGTGGTATTAACTACCTGCCCGCACAGGGAATGGTATTAATCGGAGAGTGGTGTTAACCGCTTGCCCCATAGGGGATGGTATTAACCGAAGTCCACGAGGGACGGTATGAACCAAAAGTGGTGTAAACTGCCAGCCTTGCATGGGACGGTATCAACTGTTCCCTGTAAGGGATGGTATTAACTGAGGGTGGTGTTAACTGCCTGCCCCGTAAGAGACAGTATTAACCGGAGGTGGTGTTAATGGCCTGCTCCACAGAGGACGACATTAATCAGAGGGTGGTGTTAACCGCTTGCCCCACAAGGGAGGGTATTAACCATAGAGTGGTACTAGCCGCTTGCACCCGTATGGGATGGTGTTAGCCGGAAAGTGGGGTTAACCACCTGCCCTACAGGGAAAGGTATTATCCAGGGGTGGTGCTAACCGCTTGCCCCGTAGGGGAGGGTATTAACCAAGGGTGGTGTTAACCGCGTGCCCACAAGGAATGGTATTAACTGAGGGTGGTGTTAACCGCATGCCCTGCTGGGGACGGTATTAACTGGAGAGTAGTGGAAACCTCCTGGGAACTACGTAAGGCCTGATTCCTAACTTTGGGATACATAAGTAACTTCATCTTGAAGTTAGGCCCCAACCATTTTCAGCTATGCTTGTCTCATCCATGTTGATTGGCTTATCCTTAGTCAACTCGGCGATCCTATCCATGTCCAATTGACTCATCTTCGTTCAAAATTGGTTGTCCTATTCCGTTAAAAAAAATGCAGCTGTAAGACAAATCAAGTTTAGGTTTGAGGTTGTGCATCTCAAGAGTTAATTCCACGATAGTGGCCATTCTCAAAAATAATTTTTGAGGAATTTTAGTGAAGTTGACTAATTTTCTTAGAAATTATTCCATTTTTTCCAAAATCAGACCATTTCTTGGACCAAAAAAAAGGGAAATTTTCAGTGCTCACAGCTTAACTTACACGATTTCAAAACAGAAAGTAAAACAAGCATGTTAATGTAAAATCTCATATTGGTTAAAATTGTTTTAGCAGAAAGCCAAAAAATAAAAAATATAATCAAAGTGATGAACTAGGGGCATAGTCGAGTCAGATTTTCTATCTTTTCCCCATTGTCAATGCACTCGCCAGAAAGGGCACAATTGAAGCTAGCAACAAGGGCCAAAAGCTCTCTCATCCTCTAAAGCAGTGAGGTATCGATCCAAGTAGGAAGCATGGACTAGAAATGGAGCTGGATATTCGGCCCCCTTATTTAGACGGGTCTGATCACGCCCAAACTGGGGTCTGAATCGGAATGGAAAGTAGAAAATGCAATATGTGAGACCAATCAATTGTACACCTGGCCAGCAGGACATGCTGTAACTCATCTTGATAAAGTTTAGCCAAGGACATCGCCAAGCGATATCTGTTGCAGATCTACTGAACATCCAGTTGCAACACAACCCCTTTGTGGAAAGCCTCACTAGCAATGAGCGAAAGAAGTAAGATCTAGCCGAGTACTAGGGGCAAAGGTCCACAACTTTCAGCTTATCCATTAGCCACACCTGGGAAGGGACAAAAAATAAGAGAAATTAAAGAATAGAGAGATGTGTGCTGGGAGAAAAAGTAACGAAAGGGCTTTTTAGAGAAAATAAAGATTGAGACCAAAAAGGTATATAAGCCATAAATAAGAGAGGGTGGGAAACAATACCTGGAGAAGCAGTGGGCTCCCCGTGAACTGAGAGGTCTCTCGCTGGTGGAAAACATTCAAGTGTTGTGTTAGTTGTTTTTGTTTGTTTTGATTCTTGTTTTAAGTAGTTTTGATTTTGGTGAGTGTAAATAGGTGAGTTTAGGTTGTTTTTACTTTGTTTTTCCTTTGTTGAGTCGTATTTTGTACTTTGCTCAGTCGTAGGCTCAATACCCCGTTAAGGACTCATTCTCGGCCTTAATTTCGAAAAATAATCATTTTGTGCTTCGAGTGTCGTGCCATTCCCAACATGATGTGGAAAACTGAATTCTTTCTTTCATAAACTGCAGGGTCCAACCCCGATCAAAAGAGATAGCAACAAAATAAGGACCTATTTGAAGCTACATAGGTTCTGGACTACAAAGCAAAAGCAAAAAGGGAAAAGTGGAGTATCTGAGTATGTTTCTACTTCCCAAAATTTTTGAGATTGCATTCCGGATGCACCTTCACAGGTCTCACCATTTCTTTAAAGTATGAGTGTACCTCAACCTCGAGCTCAAGCCCACTTTAAGTAGTCTCCTTGAATAGTGCTCAAAAGTAGTCTCCCTGTACACCATTGCCCACCAGAGGTGTCTTGGCTATGTTTGCGATGAGTTCCTAAGAGACCAATTGCGACGGTGGACACTAGAGTTCAAATGGCGATGCCTAGAATACAAGGTTTGGAATTTCTAAGACTAAAGTCTGGTTTAAATACTCAGGGGGTGTATCCTCGGCTTGAAAATCTATATGGAAGCCCTATAGGTTGAGGTGAGCATGTATGCGCTTCAATTCTGGATACCTAATCAGCCTAGTCTGTCACCCTGTTGGAGAATGGGGAAAGTTGTGAATATGACCAAAGAGAAAAGTAGCATCGGTGGTTTTCATATGTAGATTTTTACCCCTTGTCAGTAATTTGAGGACCTTTGAACTATAAGTTGAAGGTAGAAGTTGAAAAAACACAAAAAGGAGATCCCAGTCAGAGTAGAGCGGTTCATCGCTACTCGCCTCTTGAGGTGCTTTCTAAAGCCTTGCTTTGTTTGTTTATTGTATTTCCTAAACATCATCCACTACCCTCGCTTCTCACATATACCATATCATCTATCGCACCAATTTGCATCAGGCATTATCTTGTATCATCTTTCCTTTTTATGCTAAACAGTGTTTAGGATTATTGTCCCCCGAGCTTTTCTCAAAACATGTAGGAGCATGTTCTCGAGTGGTTTCTCAAGATGCATGGGACGCATTCCAAGCAGTTTTTATCTCTAGGCGTGCAGGAACACGACCTTGAGCGGTTTTCTCAAGGTCTGTGAGACGCGTTCTGAGCGGCTTTTATCTCAGGGCGTACAGGAACACGACCCTGAGCAATTTTCTCAGGACCTCTTCTCACGATTTCAGCGTGGTTAGAGTGTTCCCGAACAGTTTTTATCTCAAGGTGTGCAGGAACACGACCTTGAGTGATTTCTCAGGATTGCATGAAACGCATTTCGAACTGTTTTTATTCCATGGCGTGCAGGAACATGACCCTGAGCGGCTTTCTCAGGACCTCTTCTCACGATTTTAGCATGGTTGGAGTGTTCTCCAGTGGTTTTTATCTCGAGACGTGCAGGAACACGACCTTGAGCAATTTTCTTAGGACGCGTGAGACGTGTTCTGAGTAGTTTTTATCTCAGGGTGTGTAGGAACACGACCCTAAGCGGCTTTCTCAAGACCTATTCTCATGATTTCAGCATGGTTCGAGTATTTCCAATCGTTTTTTTTATCTCAAAGTGTGTAGGAACATGACCTTGAGCGGTTTTCTCAAGACGCGTGAGACGCGTTCCGAGCGATTTTTATCTCAAAGCCCATAGGAACCACGACCCTAAGCGGTTTTCTCAGGACCACTTCTTACGATTTCAGCATGATTAGCGTGTTCTTCCTCTCACAATTCTAGCGTGGTTAGAGTCTCTTCCTATTCTCACGAATCTAGCATGGTTAAAGCGTGTTCTTCCTCCTCTCACGATTCCAATGTGGTTGGAGTCTCTTCCTCTTCTCATGATTCCAGCGTGGTTACAGTGTGTCATTCCTCACACGATTTCAACATGTTTGGAATTTGTTCTTCCTCCTATTACGATTCCAGCGTGGTTGGAGTCTCTTCCTCTTCTCACGATTTAAGCGTGTTTGGAAGTTGTTCTTCTTTCTCTCATGATTCCAGCGTGGCTGGAGTCATTCTCCTCTTCTTTCAATTCCCAGCGTGGTTAGAGTATGTCATTCCTCACATGATTTTAGCGTGTTTGGAATTTGTTCTTCCTCTTCTCACGATTCCGGCATAGTTGGAGTATTTTACCCTTTCTATGTGAGACGTAGTTCAGCCTGCGCCCTTCTATCCATTTTTGCATCGTTTGTTGCATTAATCCTTTTCGTGTAAATGCATTTAGGATCATTATCATCCCATTGCATTGTTATTTCTTTGTAGATCACTACCCAGCAGATCATTCCTCAATTATATCGTACCATCCAATCACTTGTACTCTTTCTACGAAAGGCATAGTTCTGTATGTGCTCATACCCCTTTCACGTTAACACATAATTTTGTTATGTGCAAACACCCATGTTGCATTGAGGCCAGTATTGAGGGTTTAGGCACTTAGCTTGTGTTAGGCGTCGTTTGGCTCAGGTCCACTTCTTTTCTATATGAAACGTAGTTTGATTTGCATTCCCACTCCTTTATGACATTTGTGTGGTAGGCACTGCTCATGGTTTGATTATTTCGTTTCATTGTGTATTATTTGCATCATGTCATTGAACTATGCTAGTTTGATTCCTTGCAAAGCGATACGTAGGCAACTTTCGAGTTCAACCAATTGCATCTACATTTTGTTTGTTTGCCCAAGTCTTACAGCCTCGTCAAATGGGTCGTCTTCGAACTTTGACATTCACGCACGTCATTTCATGACTTCAAGCTCTGTCAAAGAAAGACAACTGTAGACACCCCATTTTGACCACTCCTAAGACTTGGGCGCTTCATTCCGAGCACTCGATGATGAAATGTTATACTGTGTAAATCTTTTGAATCTTCAACAAAAGAGTTCAGTTTTGAGCTTTAAACCCAAACCTTGCACCTTATTCGGACCAAAACCAGTTTTTCTAGCCTGATCACCCAAAAAGCAGCATGACCAAAAAATAACTGGCAGACCACATTCGTTTAGCCGGCCGGCCATCCATGTTCAGCGAAATAGATACTTTGCGGCAGTAGCCTGCTCCTATGCACGGGATTTGGGTAACTGCACTCTTTTGAAGATATTTATGTTGAAAGGCGGTTCAAACTCTATAAATACAGCACCTCCCTTCAGAATTAGGTTTAGAGAATTTTCCCAAAGGCTTAGAAGACTATACAAAGCACTTCTCCACCCTCTCGAATATAGATACACAATAGATACACCATTAAAACTCAAACTTCAAGCTTTTTGTTGAAGCTTTGAGCTTGATTTCAGATACTTGAGAGTGTTTAGATTGAAGTTTGCGAATCAAGAAGCTTTTTCTCTTTTCAAAAGGTTGATCTTTAAACTCTCTTTCAGCACCTTTTCTCTCTCTTTATCTTGTCTTTACATCCTATTTTTCAGAGTATTTTGATGCTGAAATATGTGATTTAGAGTTACCAAAAGTAGAGGGGTTGGCTACTTGTAGCTGGTTTCTCGTGCTCCTCGGAGGGGTTTAGTCTCCTCGGATACAATAGCCTTACAATTTAGACTGTCGTGGTTCTGAATTTGGTTTCATAAGTGCAATGTGAAACAAAAAAATTCAAATGAGAGTCTAAATCTGGCAAATCCTTGAAACACCTATTTACAATCAGAAATGCCAAAATGGATCGCATTGCCAGATTTCAGAGCCACTACCTAAATATTTTTGAAAAATTTAAGAAACCCTTGACTCGTGCCAAAGGCCACTTGTCCGTCATAACCAAAGTGTCTCGGCTCGGGAACTTAGGTATGAGAGGGGAAGGTCATGAATTGAGCACCCCACTCACCCGATCAATGGTCGGCCTCTACTAATCATGATGCAATTTTTATGTACATTATATGCTCTTGTTCTGATTATTATACTAACTTACTATGTGAAGCACATAAGTATAGACTACTTCTCCCACTTTGGAATGTTTTGATTTTATGTTCGGTTGAAAAGAGTATTGAATATATGCTACTTGAAAAAACAAGCTCATATATCTATTAATCAAATCATCCAAACTTAAGTGAAATAGCCTACATCCGTAGGCATTCAAGAGGTATATCAAATAAGCACTTAGCCTCAAGGTAAATATGCTTGATACGGCAACACAAACATACATGCAATATCCTAAAGCAAAAATGCTCACCTAGTACTCAATCGAGACAAGCCAAAAATAAAAGAAAATAGTTAGAAAAACGTATACTCTAATATGCAAGTGACTAATGCAACACATACAAAATGCAACTACTATGTTCAGTTTATTCAAATGACATATGGCTCAACTCAAAGCATGTAATAGCGCACGTATTCAAGTAAGTAGAAACGACAATAATGTTAAAAGGATGAACCGAACCCAATGCATACAAAAATGAATATTTACATATGGTAATGATATGAAACCAAAATATGATATTACATGCCACCATCGTAAGCAAGTCAATAAAAGGGAGAAAAAATGGAGGTTGGAAGACATAGACAATATTACAAGTGTGCCCTCATACAAGAGGGACCGAATGCAATGTCCTAATTTGCTAATTATTACAACACCAAATAAATGAATAAACTAAATTAACTAATTATTACAAGTCCGAATTAAGCCAACTAATTAATTACAACACACTAATATTAAAGCACTAAATTAATGAAACGGGAAATGAGAAGCCACAAGTGCACAACCGAGAACATCCTCCTGAAAACCTCTCTGTTTGTTGCCTGATTCTGTTCTATTTTGCAATCAGAAAATTATTCTATTTTGGCCTCAATTTCTGCTCTGTTCTGCTACAAAAATGCCATTATCTGTACAAAAAATTGTGGCCGGCCAGCCTGGGAAAGTGGTTGTTCGGACAAAAAGGTAGCCGGCCGGCCACTATTTTTGGGGATAACCCTGCTGCAACAAATCTGAAACAGAGCAAAACATAGTGTTTCCAGGACATGTTTATCCTCTTTGCCCTTCCTTATCATGAAGATAATCAAGGGAGGAGTAGATTTGGTTCTCAAATCATCAATATTCGCACGTTTGTTACGTGATGATCTTAGAACCGATAGGATAAAGGCTTAATAAAAGGAATGAAAGACCAACAATACCTTCTCCTTATCATGGAGTTACCTCAAGGGAAGGGGTAGACATTGCTTCTTGAATCACTAAACATCACTACAAAACAAAAGTATGTAATGATTTAAGACGCAATAGGTTCAATATAACATCTGATTGAACCCAACTCAAATTATTACTTTTTTTTTATACCTTTTTTACCCTAATTTTATTAGCCTCTTTTACATTACCATGCCATTTCCTCATCTTTTCTTCATTTTGTCCAAAAGTGCTAGCTACATCCACTAAGTGCAAAAAGTGATAAAGAGTAGTGTCAAACAAGAGGTTGTGCTTAGCATGAGAGAGATGTAATGCCTTGGTAATGAACCTCCGAAGAGATTAAACCATTGAGCATAGAGAGTCTCCTAGTATTGGATACAACTCTTAATCAAAGAAAGTAAAGAAAGGAGGGAGGTTGCAGAGATGATTATGCAAAGGTGATTATTACAAGTGTGAGTATATGTATGGAAACTATGTAAAGAGAGCTATCAACTCAAATAGATTGGTGTCTATGGCCTAAACAACCAAATCTACGAGGACTTACAACAACACGAGCATAATACTCAAAGCATGAACTAAATAAACACACTAAACAGCTCCTAAATAGCACAAAACAGTGCTAAAATCAGTTTAAAAAAGGGAAGAAAACTTGAATAAAAATGGAAGAGAACAAAGCTAGAAAGCAAGCCTAAGGAAGGGTGACTAACCCTTCCACTTTTTGGACCTTTATATCATATATTTTAGCCTTTGAAAACTCTGAAACACAGTAGCTAAAAACAAAGAAATAAGTGGGAAGAACGAGGATATAAGCTATGGGATAAGGTTCAAGAAAGGGTGGTTAACGCCTCCACTTTTGGTAGCTTTTAAATCATGAGTTTTAGCACTTAAAACCAGTCCAAAACAATGTATAAAAAACAACAAAAAAATAATAAAAATAAAGAAAACAAAAGTGGTGTAAACAAGGCAAAACATGGCAATGGTTATACCTCTTGAAGAGAAGATACTCTTGGTTAAGCAAACCACAAGGTAACCACTCTCAAGAGTTAAAATTTAGGGTCAAGAATCTCAGCAAGAGGCCTTAAGTTTTTGGTTTAGGAAGTGTATGGATAGTGTATGTATTTTGCAAGAGAGAGAGAGAGAGAGAGAGAGAGAGAGAGAGAGAGAGAGAGATAATGTGTTGAATAAGTTTTTATTTTTATTTTTTTTT